>DWJN01002118.1:0-15974 GCA_018248895.1 Carystus phorcus | reverse complement strand
TGGATGGTGCACGCACTAACTTAGAAGACCCCCATTCTTTCTTGCCTTGAAGACGTCCACATTATAACCCAACGGGAAAACCGACGCGGGCAATTTATTCCAATTAGGAGACGCCTATGTAAAGTAGTGGACTTCTCTAGTCTGATAGATCTACAAGATGGAAGGATGGATGAAGTAATAAGCATAGATATACTCAAATATTTAAGCTTTTAGGTACTAATTTAACCTACTACAGTTTTCTTAATCTATGCCACCTTGAAGCGTCATCGTTTCGTAGGAACCTTGTTCGTGTCTACACATAGCAACATAGGTTGTAGACACCTTGTCGTTAATGACTTTACATTTAATAATAACATTATGATTATTTTTTAGACTTAAGCGGATTAATGCGTATAAGACAATACCTACATAGAAACGCGGTCAGCAAAATGCGTATGTACATACATCAGTTTACGACGGGTAATATCAACTTATTTATTTATTTACTAGATGATCCAGCAAACTTTGCCTTGCCATATAAATGATTATTTTAGAACTATTTTTATAACCATAAAAATGGTTATAGTATGTTAACCTTAAAAGCTAGATATATGCTATCGCGGACTTTTATTTAGAACTTTTAGAGGGTAACAATATTGTAATACATGATTTTTGAGTAACTTTCATCGTTTACTCAGAGCACGCAAGGAAAGCTTAAAATTTTGCTGATTTCGCAATATTTTTTATTGCTACTTCTTTCTTATTCATCTTAGCGTAATGTTATGTAGCCTATAGCCTTCCATCATAAATGGACTATGTTACACTAAAAGATTTTTTCAAATCGGTCCAGTAGTTCCTGAGATTAGCCCGTTCAAACAATCGAACAAACAAACAAAATCTTCAGCTTTATATTATTAGTATAGATAGTATAGATTTAACGGATACCCAACACAGATAATATTGTTAAAAAGTTATAAATAGGCTACGGTAAAGGGCCTTAAAGTTTTAGTAAACCCATAGTTATAGGGTGCCTCTATGTGCACAATTTTACAATTAGACACATAAAGTAAAAAATACATACATGTGACAATGATCTGACGAAATATGAATTAAATATCAAACCTAGCAGCTCCTTGATTAAAATAACTATAATCGTTTTGTAAGTAGACAACAGAAAACACCGATTTCAATTAAATACGCCGTAATAAATATTCCAATTCTGAAATCATACCCATCAAGACTAAATAATGCGCATTATTAAGGATAACTTAAAAACTACTCGTTAGATGTCGCTCAAATTTATATGGGCCATGGCGAGGATCTTTCAAATAGAAAAATAATCATTCAAATCGGTAACACTCAGTAAAAAGCTATGTTTTTGAAGTTTTATAACATGTGCTTTTCTTCCTCCTATTTACAGCGAAAAGTTTTGACGTAAAAGTAACGTTTGCTGTTATTTGTACCTATTATTTAGTTTATTTTGTTTGTAACTATTATGTACATATCAGTTCTATAATCTTTGATGTTACTCAAAGGTTCGACATTAAGTACAGACGTGTGTGAATGTTTACCCTTACCCTATACATTTTTCGGTTTGTGTAAGTGTTTCAAGGGTACCACTGAATCTGCCAAAGTCAAAGACGCATCCAAGCATCGATTGTTCTGGTTAACGAATTCATATTCTGACGAAATCACCAACTAGTGCCAAGATTTCTTTCAAAAGCCAACGACCTATACCCGAACCGCGATACATATGCAATTGAATATATCTTTTATACTTTAACACGTTTGAATAAGGTTCCGAATACCCGAGCAACGTGTCAAGGACCGCAAACGATCGCAACTCAGCTAAGGCTTGATGGTTTTCTGGCTCGAGAGGTGAAGCAAAATCATGCTAGCGGAAAATAAACTCATGCGCATGGCAAATTATCTTTATTTTAAGCCGACACACTCTATTAAACGATAATTAATAGTAAAAACGTATACGACCAGGGTACATAGTCTCCTCACGAAGTGACTAATAAAATAACATGGTTGGTGCGAATAAACTCGCAAGAATAAAATTTTACATGACATGGGGCAATGAACTCCAAAAAACCACGCGGCAACTTGAAATTCACAAATAGTTCATGAACGAAAGTTTATTTCGTTAAAAACATTCTATATACATATACCTACGTAATTTCCCCTAGGTACATAATAATCCATACCTACATCATTAAAACTGAGATACAATTATACAGATATTAATAATGTTATTATCGTTATAGTGCTATAACAAGACAGATAACTACCTATATATAGCATAGAAAAATGCATAGAATATAATGTATAAAGGTTTTTCAATACCAATAATGAATTTATTTTGGGCTTATAGAACATTCAATGACAAATTTACGGTAATAAATTATATTATTTGTAGATCAATGTCGTTCGTAATATTTCTTGGTGAATTTTGAAATTTTATAAATATCTAATTTAATAAGAATTATATTGTCTCTTAAGTGGAATCGTAATGTCCCTACCTCTATTATTACAAGAAAGATGGTGTACTATGTCCAGAAAAGAAGTTTTTAGACAACTAGTTTTCAGGTATTTAAGAATTAATATGACGCATTTATATTTTAATCGTTTTAGTACCTGTCATAAAAGAATTAAACAATGACAACAATAAGGTTACTCCCGAAAGCAAAAGAATAATGAATAAAAAATAATGAAACAGTTTGAAATTTGATTTTGGTCTTTACAAAAATTATAATTAAATTATTAACATAAAAACTCATTTCATTTGGTATTTCCTGCGCGTTGAACATTTTAACGATTATGTTTTGAAACAGGACAGAGCAAGGTAGATTATTCCCTGCCGACTCATATAGAAATTCAAGGTTGTATCAAGATGAATGTGAGCTTGTACCGATAACTTTGACACGTAGGGGGTCTGGAGAACACTATTCCACTAAGTGAAGTTGCTGCGGAAACTTCGTTGCAAACGCGCTATACCGCGAAACGGTCCGACCATGTTTTCTTCTTTCTTCCTCCTTCATTTGGTCGCCGGTGTTTGTGCAGTGAACAGTATATTTTGTAGTGCGTAGCACGTGCAGTGGATATTACATTCTAATTTCAAGTTCTCTTTGAATTAACTAAAACAATGGCAGACGCAGCAGTTGAAAACAAGTAAGTTTCTTTTAGTTATTTTGGTACTTTCAACTAATTCGCAGTTTATGTAGTTTTGGCGGCTTCGGAAAGGGGATCAAAATGGCTACCTTTATGTTTTACGCGGTTTAAATAATTTAAGTGAAGTTTTTCTAATATCAGTTATTTTGTTTCAACTTTATTAGGGTCAGTATGCGTATTATTAGCTTCATGAAGGTTATTGATGTACTATAGACGCCGACAGATTACACGCGGGAAAGTACCTGCCACGGTTAACGTGTCATTACGTAGTTAATATGTAGAGGAGCGTTAGTGCGTCGTGTTTTAATTGTAAATGAATACGTTTGATGTGTGTCGGAATTGTTTTAAAGAGTCTAGATGTGTTTTGTGAGGAGGAAATTGAAAGCACGCTGGCGGGCGCGGGCCGCTTGTTCAAGAATCAAGATGGCGCTGGGTGCGCGGCGTGCCGGCGCGGTAGCGTCACCGGCGCGCGCTCGTTTCAAATTCGCTGCGACCGAAGTTTTGCAACTCTGCATCGCCGTAGCAGCGGTTACGTTATCGCGAGGGCCGTGTGTTGTCATTAGTTATTTTTAAAACTCTTTCGAGTTCGTTTCTCGAGGCGATCTACTGGAGCGAGTAACGTATTCATTCAGTGGTGATTACGTTCGATTTCCTCGCAACACGCTTTCCCACATGCAACCTTGCGCAACGACAACAGTTTGTTTTTGTTCCGCCACACTTCCTTTTCTATCGTCTCACTTGTTCGCCGTTGTACCCACCTGTAGTTATCGCAACACAAACTAGAACGCAGAGCGTGTTCTCGGGGTCTATAAAATTAGTCTGAAAGCGTTCATAATGACTATGACATATGGTTCACATTACAACTTTCACATAATCTACATTTGTCTGCACTTATAGTAGTTTGTTATTCTTGATACATTCACACGTAAACAGAATCATTAGATACCTAACCTAACTGGAAGGAAGAGGATAAACAGTTGAAACTTGAGATTCAATGTTGTAGGTACTTTGACGTCGGTTACCTACATAACAAGGATTTTCGTTGCAATCGCGTTAAAGGTTACATACATAATTAATGTGCGATGTATATTGACCGTTTACGTTACGGTTGCGGACGTCCGTGGTTGAACAATGTTGCTTCAAATGAATCAATTGTTTATTAAGGTCAATGAACCGATTTACTGGCCATTTTGCGGAGAAGCCTGTCAGAGGTCCAAGGCGGGAAACTAAATGAGGCCTCTCTGTAGATATAATACTAGTATTTGATGTGATTAGGAAACTCCGGGTTTGGAATCCTCTTGGGACAGGCGACACTTCCGCCTTCCTTAGTTTGACTGACCGACACCAACAGATTTCAGCAATTACAGACCCTTAATTAACTACTAATATAAAAAAAAAACATTATTCGCGTATTTCTCGTGATTTTAAAGTATCACTACTTGATATTATTTATAGAAATGCTTAACATTGAAACTTTCAAACTAACCATAATTCATTTTAATTACAGGGAAACCGCAGTAACCGAGGAGGTCACTTCTACTGAAGCAAAAGAATCACCAGTGAAGAAGTCACCAGCCAAGAAGGTTGCCGAGGCGCCAGAGACGAACGGCAAAGAAGAAAATGGTGATGGAGACGCTGAGGCAGATGAAGACACTCCAGCGGAGAATGGAGACAGTAAAGATGAGGAGGAGAGCAATGATGCCAGTGAGAACGGAGATGCCACAGGTTGGTAAAATCTAAATCTAATTGTAGTTAAATTTATATTTGTCCATTTTCACTATGGTTAGTGTGTATCACATTGTGGTACAATGTAAGAATAAAAATATCAATAGAAATGAATAGAAAACTAATAAATGGTTGTTAAACTTTTACTATCTCAATACTATATTAAGGCCAGATTAACAGATATGAAAGTTAATGGCAATGACTTATATTTACTTGTTATTTTACAGAAAAATCAGCTGTAAAAAGGAAATCGGGTGCAGCTGACAATGGTGATGTGGAAGAAAAGACGGCAGAGAAGAAAGCCAAAGTAGCAGACGAGGCGCCAGCGGAGGCCGAAGAGGCTGCAGCCTAAGCCTCCTCCCCGTCAGCTTGGTTTACTGCAATGCATCTACGTTCATTAGGGCTCAACTCCCCAAAACATATCCCATTTTTATATACACTTTTCAATACTGCCAAAACCATAGTTTTTATACAATTGCAATTTTGTACGAGTTGGGCCCTATGGGACCGCTAACTTTAGGTTTATAATACATTGTGTATTCAACTACCTGAGAAGTACCTGTAAAGTGTAAATTTAATGTAACTGTCAGACACATCTGAGATGTGCATCGCAGTGAACTGATCGATTGCAAGTTGGATTTGGTATTGAACGCTGTTTTTGTGTATCGGTGTCTATTTCAGCAGACTTGTAGATGGGTTATCGAATTGATGTAATCCGCATCGGTATCAGACAATTCCGCCAGTAAAGTACTGCCAAAGTAGTTCACCAAGGTGAAAATCGATTCACAATCCGTTCTGTGAACGACGCGATTTATGACAGCTTCCGAATACAAGAATTTTTAGGTAAACGTAAGATTAATTAAAGTGTTTAGATAATTAATTCAGTTGTAAATTAAAATTTAAGTTAGCATTAAATGTCGCACATTTATATATTTCATAGGCATTATTACTTAACCATTTAAACATTCCTTTGACTTGGTTACGGATTGCATTGTGAACGCGGGCGGGGCGCGGTTAGAATCTAACCCGACGTTTCTGACCGTCAGTTGACAATGTAACACTAATTTTAAGATTGAAATTTAAAGTTCAAAGTTGACAAATAAGGTGATAGTTCATATTGACATACTAATTCTGCGTGTGCTATTTTGTAATTCTATGGGACTTATTTTTCTTATCCATATTTTTTTCTAATTTATTTTCCTTCTATTTAAATGTGATAGAATACAAACGTCTATTATAAGGTAATCCTTGTGGATACGAATATTCATGTTATTACGAAATGTAACCTCGTGTTCTGAGGGATGATTATAAGATTTTGACTAACTTTTTCTGATTACTTGACTTACATATTTCAAACTGATTTGGAAAGTACTTTAGTATTAGAATTTAGTAGTATGTACAGTTTTATCACTGCTCTTCTGGAGCTGTGTATGTAAAACGTTTCTGGCAATAAAATAGTCCAAACAATTACTGTCTTTGTACTTATTTCACAACTGGCGGGTATTACTCATGTTTCATATATATTTTTATTCTATTATTCGAATGAAATGAATAGAACAGTATAGTCGAAACTAAGCCATATTTTTTATTATAAAATCGAAATTACACTATATGCGCACACTTCACACATTTGCGTGCATTCGCGAACTTTACTTAGTATCGATTCTTAGTCATGAACAAGTAGGTACCGAATTTCCATTAGATTTTTTATGTTCAAAATGGACAGGTTTTTTGCAAAATTTACTCTTGTTTAAGCCCACAAATTCACTTTTATATAGATTCGCTTCGACACTGCGCTATGTATAAACTGACCCTAACAACTTATCTATTATTACCTAACAAGTACAACAAAATTGATCGATGGTTTTAGAATTATAGTTATTACCTAGGGTTGGTATGGACATAGCGGTGGGGCGACTAATACATTAATTTGATGTGAACTAGGGTGGGCCAAGGCCGGACGTCACCTTGGAAACTAGACGGTAAACACCACACATGGCAGCGAGCTCGGCCAGTGCGCTTTGAACAGATGCCGATGAACGATAACCGCGACTTGTTCTCGTACATCAGTAATTTTTTGGTTACACTGATACTGATATGAGGTCTTTACTCCTCGTTCAGCTGCTTTTCTCACTAACAGGCTTATCAATTTCGCAAACAACACAAAATATCAACATTCGTAAGTATTTATAAGTACAGTCACGGGCAGTTAAATGTATACGTTGTCAAGTTTTAAATTAATGTAAGTGCAGTTTATACGTGCAAAAGAAAGTAAACTTTTTTTCTTAACCAGTGTTTACCCGTAGAGAATGATATTAAGCATTTTTTTACCTTTCTATAAACTGTTATTAAATAAATCAATTGTTTCACAATAATATGTACATTTTTGTTTACCATAAGTGGATAAAATCGTATATACAATAATGATAATAATTTATTTCAGACTTTCATCCATATAGCTACGGAAATTTTTTTCTTAATTTTAAAACTGTATTTTGCACTGTCCATTTGACACTTACTAATGTATACAATATTGCTCGTAGTCGTACATAAGATATTATTTTACGCTCTAACTTTTTAGTACTGATAAATGAAGAGAATAATGCGTTGGCGGAAAGATCATTTGAAGTAGCGAAGGAGTTCGTGAGACGGAACCCGAGCCTGGGTCTTGCAGTGGATCCCGTCATCGTTGTAGGAAACCGAACGGATGCGAAGGCATTCCTCGAAAATGGTAATAATAATAATAATTACATAACTTGAATCACCTGAAAAGGATCATCGTCTAGCTCAGTGGTGGGCAAACTTTTTTAATGGGAGCCACAGTTTTAAAAAATCTAGACTAATCTAGAGGGCCATATATTATACATGTCAATGAACCTTCGGGGGGCTGGAGTTGGCCCGCGGGCCGTACTTTGCCCATCACTGGTCTACCTTAATGTCATTCTTAATGTACTTATCAATCTGCGTTCTATCTAGGCACGTGTCTTAAGATATTTTTTTAGGTATTGTAATTGTTGGACAAAGCCATAAGATATAAGATATCCATATAACGGTAGATAATTTATTTGTTACCTATGCAGTTCTAACTTTCATGAAAGTTAACCGTATTTATAAACCGAATTTTAATTACGAAGATTTATAGCAAGTCATTGTCATTAAAGCTTGCCCAAAATAATTATGATTTACGTTTCAGTTTGCAGAAAATACAATGATATGTTAACGGCTAAGAAAACTCCGAACGTTGTACTCGATTTCACCATGACCGGAGTCGGCTCCGAAACTATAAAGTCATTTACAGCAGCATTGGCCCTGCCGACTATTTCTGGATCATTCGGTCAAGCGGGCGACTTGCGACAGTGGCGCTCTCTCAGCGCCAACCAAACGAAATTTCTGCTGCAAGTCATGCCTCCCGCGGACATTCTCCCAGAGGCGATCAGAGCAATCGTTACCAAGCAGGATATCACTAACGCAGCCATTATTTTCGACGAATACTTCGGTCGGTATTGAAAACATGTGTTATCAATTAGCGACTTAGTAGTTTTAAGTTTATTTCATGACTCATTTTCCAGTCATGGATCACAAGTACAAATCGCTGTTGCAAAATATTCCTACGCGTCACGTTATAACGCCAGTCAAGAGCTACAGTAAAGACGAAATTAAAACGCAGCTAAGGAGTCTTCGGGAACTGGATATTGTAAATTTTTTTATCGTCGGCAATTTAAGGACCATAAAGAATGTATTGGATGCCGCGGATGAAAATCAGTACTTTGGTAGAAAAACGGCTTGGTTTGCCCTCTCTTTGGATAAGGGGGACATAAGTTGCGGTTGCAAAGATGCCACAATCGTTTACATGAGACCGACGCCCGATGCGAAGAGCAGAGATCGTCTGGGGAAAATTAAAACAACTTACAGCATGAACGGAGAACCAGAAATCACATCTGCTTTTTACTTCGACCTATCACTGCGGACATTCTTGGCTATAAAGTAATAATCTCTCTATTTGTGGTTCTCGTGCACTTATTTATAAATTTATAGTACACTACGCCGTAATTTAGACCATCTAATTATAACCTGGTTTATTCCGTGAGTGTTGCGTTATATGAATTTCCAGATCACTGCTGGATTCTGGCAAATGGCCAATCGACATGAACTATATCACTTGCGATGATTATGACGGTAAGAATACACCAAACAGGACCTTGGACCTTAAAACTGCGTTTCAAACGGTGAGTTCTAAAATTTATAAAATACAATGCGCGAGTCATCACTCAACAGGTAGCTTTAACACTTGCCAAAACCTGTGGAATGTATTATAAATTTAGGTATTCTGGTACGATTCCGTTGAAACCGTTCTGTGTCATCGACATAATATGAATTTTGTTTAACTTTTACTACGTAATGTGCACTAAATAGGTATTAATATTCAATGATGTACTGGTATGTAGGTGAAGGAGACCCCCACTTACGCTCCATTCTTTATTCCTGAGGACGATCCAATGAATGGAAGGAGTTATATGGAGTTTAGTACGGATTTGGCGGCGGTTACCGTCAAAGACGGTGCCTCCATCGGGAGTCGTTCGTTGGGGTCTTGGAAAGCTGGTTTATCAAATCCTTTATCATTGAGCGACCCCGATAACATGAGCGACTATTCGGCGCAGCTTGTGTACCGAGTCGTTACGGTCGAGGTGGGTAAATGAACCCCGTTATTGTTTTAGTCTGATAAAAATTCCTCTACGGCACTTGAATAAACAGCTCAGTGTATGTTCACTTTTGATTGGTATTTCTCGAAATTACAAAGTCATTTCGATTCTTATTACATTTTATAGCAACGAACAAGGTACATATATACCTATATTATATAAAAGAGGTAAGAGGTACCCGTTTTTCTCATTAGTCTTTCAAGCTATTTTTATTATTTGTGTAGTATTGACAAGCTTTAGCAAAAGCAATAAAAAGGTTTAGTTTATCCATTTATAATAGTGATATAACTGTTTATTTTTGTACGTAGATATTGTATCTTCTCCGATATATCGAAAGCATAAAAAAGAAAAATTGTTCGAAACCTACAAATACTTTTTTATCTCATATTTTTAATAATCAGTAACGATTCTAATCAAATTTTGATCAGTGGGAAAACATTTGTATATTGAAATGTCTGATGATTGTTCGTAGCAACAACCGTTCATTATAAGAGACGACGAGGCGCCCAAAGGCTTCAAAGGCTACTGCATCGATCTCATAGAAGAAATACGTCAAATCGTTAAATTTGATTACGAGATATCTTTGTCTCCTGATGGAAATTTCGGTACCATGGACGAGAACGGAAATTGGAATGGTATTATTAAGGAGCTCATTGATAAGAGAGCGGATATAGGATTGACTTCCTTATCTGTAATGGCCGAGAGAGAAAACGTCGTAGACTTCACAGTGCCTTACTACGACTTGGTCGGGATCACGATATTAATGAAATTGCCGAGGACGCCGACATCTTTGTTTAAATTTTTAACGGTCTTAGAGAATGATGTATGGCTATCCATTCTAGCCGCATATTTTTTCACGAGGTAAGTTCCTTACTTACTAAATGCTATTGAGGTGCGATTCTTAGTTTTTGTATTTAATAATAAGTGACGTTTTCAAAATGTATTGCGTTAGTACCTAATGAATTTACGCGCGAACACTTTACTGTGAATATACATACGAACAATAATTTCGTTCGTCGTTTATGATGTATATTAAATCAAAACATATAATCTTGACAACTAGTGAATTCGATGATGTTATCCTAAGATATAAAAAATAATCTATCAGTTTGAATTGTAAATCTAAATTAAATCATGTTTAAATCCCTTTAAACGCTCAAAAAAAAATCATCAAAATGGGAGTTAAAAGTTCAGTGACATACAAACGAAAAGAAGAAATATGTATATACAGATGGGTCGTAGCTGAAGATAGACGAGTGATGACATAACATTTTTAAGGATTATGTTAAATTAATCATGACTTTTTATTTTCTTTTTTCTTTATATGGCATTGGCGTATAACGCTCAGCCAAATACAAGTAAGCGACGGGAAACAATTAAGTACAATAATCGTGACTTAAACGGATTACAAAGAACACACCACAGAGTAAACATTTATTATACGAAGGCAAAGCAGATATAAGATACAGATAAACACAAAAGCCTTGCAATATACCTGGATGTATGTTTATTAAAGAATAATAAAAAAAAGTAGACAACAGTTGAAGACAAAAATAAAAATGTATTATCAGTTATCAACTATATCACAGATTTTTATCTTTTGATGATAGTACCAATATTTCACGTTTGACATCGTGACTAACTTTCGAATCTCACAGATAAAAATCACTGATGATTTCTTAGCGACACACATTTGTTACTATCGTAATATTATTAAGTCCAAAGAAATATGTTATTTATTTTGTAATTTCAAAATCTGTTGCAAAAAACATTTATTGCGAGAAAATGAAAGCAAAATATATGTATATTTTTTTATTTTTGTATTAAGTTACGAACGTGTTATTTTGTTATTACCAAATGTCACCTCAGAAAGATTCAATCAACGTTCTTGACTTGATGAACTCGTTTGAACTGATCATTAACAGGCCAATAATATCTTAAAATAACTTTCGACACTTATAACCTAAAATCACCGCGTGGACGAAACTGGGTCGATGATAGGAAAGCTCTCCAACTTTAGATTTTAATTTGTCACTTCTAATTCCGATACATTAAAAATAATAAAATAGTCGTAGAGGTTTTAATTTTAGGGTAATTTTTTCGCCTTTTTGTACACTTACCTGGTGAATTTTGACCATCAATTCTAGCTTACGTTCTATATAAACACTAATAGCTTATTCATTAGAATTTACCCAAGAACCAAACGTTTAATAATTCAATATAATTTGTTGTATGCTCAACAAACAATAAAAATAATCTAATATTATTAATAATTTAATTTATTTTATTATATAATTACCGAATCTAAACAACTATCGTATCCACTTAAACACAAAAATCTTCAAGATCGTTCCAAACGTGAAATACAAACAAACGGAGGAAATACTTACCATTTGTATTGAACAAAAGTCCCTACGATTGCTCATTACTTGTATTTAGATGCTAAAAATACATATGAGTACATACTACATACTATCACAATACACGCAGCTACAATAATTGTATGTCATAAAACAGTCGAAATTTTCCTCGTGAACAATATGTATCTGCATCTATAATTAGTTTTGTAATACCTACTGAATAACATAATTGTTTTATTTAAACGGAGAATCATAGCACTTTAGACTGACAGTATTCAGTACTTCGATTAAATATTCACTCCTTTCAAAATTAGAAAGTATTATATTCGAGTGATGATGATAAAATTGTCCCCTTGTCATCTTATTTTCGGTAACTATAATTGGTATTGAAGTCATAATATGGAACTACTCCGGTTTTTTTGGAGAAAGATCTCTTTATGGTAAGATATTCTCATTTTAGACCTGAATGAGTAACTAAAATAATAATTAATGATATACTAATACAAAAGATCTACCCTTGTATTAAATTTCTATTATCTACGAGATTGTCTGCCTTCAACCCATTAATGGCTCGCCTAACTCGCCTGAGCACGAGTCTTTCCTTATCAGTGAGGAGGTCTAGATTATTCTCAACCACGTTGCTCCAGTGCTGATTGGAGGGGTTAGTGGCCAACCCAAGTGTCGGAAATTTTTTAAGCCGCCCGAAGGCCTCCGACTGCTATTTACTATAACAACGACATTAATATCATTATTGATGTGAAAGATGTAATGCGGCGGGTCAGTCCATCCATTACTATGTTATATACATATCGAAAAATTCTAATATTTTATTTTTGATTGACATAGTTTGTCCCGGGAATTGAACTCAGGATTCCAAGCTTTGCAAACCGATTAGCCTATGGGATCACCATGACATGAGACGATCGATATTACGACACCACCCTAATCCATTATGTTATCTGATATTGGAGCGAGGTCAAAATATTCTCACGTTTTGACACGTCACTGACCGACTGTGAACTAACTAGATTCATCGAGTTACTTCAGTTCTAAATTATGATTTTCGTATTACACAAAATTGGTAAACATTTACTTGCTTTAAACAATGTCTACATTTCTTTACAAGAAAGTATTAAAGCTATAAATATAGATAAGCCTATGTGTCGTCTACACGTAATTCAGTGTACAATCCTAATTTCATTTCAAAAAATGCAATATTGTGGACCCCCACTCATTCTCTTGGACTTATTATTAATTTTTCGCTGTTGATAGCCACATTTCAGATTATCGTCAACGCCTAAAGGAATATACCACTTTAGGTATCACTGTTTTATGTCCACATACACTACCTTATCAGTTACTTTGATAGTTTCAGTATAAGTTACTATTAGACCATTACTTCTTTAATATTACGGCCGGTTTCTGAAAGGCCGATCAATGAAAAAATTAGGAAATTCACTGTCAAATCTATTGTCAAACGTCAATTGGGTTGCAGAAAGCATGATTATTCAGAAATTATTCGCTAATCAAAGTTTCAGAAACTCGAATTGACTTCATAGCCCTTTCACTTTAACATGGGATTTATATGAACGAAATTTTGACAAGCCTTTCAGAAACTGGCGGTTAGACTACGAGTTATAGCGATTAGTGATGATTTATGGTGGTTTCTGTGACTCATATACTGTTACTAGATCAATATAACGTTTACAGTCTCCTGATGTGGGTGTTCGATAAGTGGAGCCCGTACAGCTACCAGAATAACAGAGAGAAGTATAAGGATGATGAGGAAAAGAGAGAGTTTACGCTGAAAGAGTGTCTGTGGTTCTGTATGACGTCACTGACCCCGCAGGGAGGGGGGGAGGCGCCGAAGAACCTGTCGGGCCGACTCCTGGCTGCCACGTGGTGGTTGTTTGGGTAATTTAAATCTATTTTATATACCCTAAACTGATTTGATCCTTTGATCGTTTTTGGTTAAAAACTTTAGGCAAGAAAATATATTCTAAAATTACAAATGTGAATTTAAGTTTGTTTGTTACCTTTCCCGCCAAAACTACACAAGCGATTTTCATGAAACTTTGTACACATATTTTTAGAGGTATTAAAAAGGACATAGGTTACTTTTTATTTTAATATATATGTATATATTAAAATAAAATATGTAATGATCTTATATATCATAACTGTTGTCTCATTCAACGCCTGTATTCTGAGAATTTGTCCAATAGACGGCAATTTAGATGCGATTTATTGTTTAAAAACTTCTTTATTAAATAAATTTTAAGTCTTTAAATTTCAAGTCTTTTTGTAATAAGAATGTAATTTATATGCAAATATTTATTTTTATACATTTTGAAATGTAAATTTTAGTAAATCTACAAATCCTAAGATTATAAGCACAAAACGCTAGATTTTAATCATTTGTATCAGAGTATATTCCGGTTCTTGAAATAAGTAGTTCGGGAAATCGATAAGAAATATATGTATAGTAAATTCACACAGTTATTGCCACTTGATAACGGTATTAACTCTGTAGTTTAATACATTTTTTAAATTATTATTCTAATAATTTCTTTCTCTATACACATTAAAAAGGGCCGTTTTGAGTCTCAAAATTTCTTAAGCCGTCCAAACCTACAAAGTTATGATTGCAAACACTAACGACCAGGAATGATGTATTAACGTTCCTTTTAGAGCAAGAAAGCGCTAATGCAAATTTTGCTGCGAGTGACAGGTGCAAACTCGATGGATAATACAGATTGAGACCGAAGCATGAGATTTTCAGGTTGCGTTTTACTAAAACCAATCTTGTGTTTCGCAGTTTTATCATCATAGCTTCGTATACAGCGAATCTGGCTGCGTTCCTGACAGTCTCCCGGCTGGACACTCCGATAGAATCCCTGGATGACCTCTCCAAACAGTACAAGATACAATATGCACCTCTCAATGGCTCCTCTGCTATGACTTACTTCGAGAGGATGGCGCATATCGAAGTCAGATTTTACGAGTGAGTCAAATTTGTCAACTGCAGTTTTTTTACCATCAAAGCAGAACATTAGACTTGCCACCTCACTCGTTCATTTGTTACGAGACTAGAAACAAATTCTTTAATCAAAATCATAAAAGTATTTTTTTTATTACATTTACGCACGTAATTATTTCATTCTATTTGAACGAACGGGAGAATATGGAAGGTGAATTAACATCGAGAAGAGCTTGCGAAAGAGTTATTGAAAATTAAATGCCCTTTAAAACAGCCTGTCAATTGATTCGGACATTCCCACTATTCAAGTATTAAAATAAACTTTCCTCTACGTAAAATGTACCCAAGTAATCCGTTACTAATGTTATCAGCCATGACCCGCTTATCTGACTAAGGCCATCGTAAGTACCTATTGTTTTATTTACGTGTTTCAGTATTTCAAATTTAAATGTTTTAACCAATAGCATGATACTTGATTAACGGACATCTTCAATATTCTATTTATAATCTCTGGTAAAATTTGTAACGTATTCGACTTGTTGATAGTTTAAGTAACTAATCGACGATTAAAGATAGATAAAATATTGAGACCGGCTATATGGCAATAGAAGGAGCCACGTTATGTTAGGTTTCATTAGAGCTCTGTAAATAATTTTAACATCAAAGGGTATAAAGTGTTTTTTATAAATTTATAAGTTGGCTGAAATGTTGGAGTCTAAGGCTAAAAATACAGCGCGCTCAAATGTAGTTTCCATTTTACAATTTCTTAAGAAGTAAGTTATACATATTTTATAATCGTATCTGTGGCCAACATTTTAAGTTAGCAAGTGTCATCTTAATATATATAAAGTACGTGTCACAGTGTTTGTCCGCTATGGACTCCTAAACTACATAACGGATTTGAATGAAATTTTGTACACAGTGTCCAGTTTGATCAAACTTAAAAGATAGGAAAGCTTAAATCTCAATTTATAGTCAGTAATATTATTTTATTGCAAATTATTTGTTAAATACGAGATTCTGACAGATAGCGGTGTGTTGAATAATTGCAAATTA
>DWJN01002117.1:0-15975 GCA_018248895.1 Carystus phorcus | reverse complement strand
GCCCATCTGCCAGTCGTGGCTGAGGGTCCAGGGACAGAGGAGCAGCCACCAGTTAAAGGCTGCCAGGTAGCAGAAGGTCATTAACCTGAAAATTAATTTAAGAAAATTAGTTTAAGAAATGTTGGTATTTAATACAATCAATTCTTAGAAAATATTTTGAATAAAAGTTAGGAACTTTGCAGCTGAAGACGAGAGATAATTTACTTGGGATTAATTTGGTTATTGTTTTTAACTACTTACGTTTCATTCGTAGCAATAGTAGTTTCCAAAAAAAAAATTGTAAAAATCTGGTAAAACATCATAAATCTTACCTGACAGCAAAAGATGGATGAAAAGCAGGAGGGTTGTCCTGGGGTGAAAAAGCGGGCAGGGAACCTTGAAGCAGTGCAAGCCTGGCTGCCACCAGCAAAGCTACAGCTGGCAGCCCTTTACCCAGGCGACTCCAGATATCACATTTCCATCGCCACTTTGTTGATGAACATCTGAAAGAAACCAATAGAATTTGTTACGTCATTGGTTAGTCAAAAGTGCATGACATTATCCCAAAATTATACAAAATACAGAATTGTTTAATTTATAAGCGTTCTAACAGAAAGAAAACACAAAAAATCAATTACCAAAACCTAAGCTGAAACTGTATGTTTCACTTCAAAAGTTAAAAGCTAGTGAAAGTCACAAATGTTATGGATATTCAAATCAATTTACGCCTGATTTCAAAAATGTAAACCTATTCGAGGTCCAAAACATTCTTCAGGCTTATCACCAAAAAACCTGAGATGAAACTGTATGTTTTATTTCAAAAGATGAAAGCTAGTGAATGTCACAAATGCTAAATTATTTTAAATTAAAATAGCAAAATTAAACTAAAACATCACAGAAATAATCATAATCCAAACAATCTTCTCAAATAAAAAATAAATCTTAGTCGATAATTACAACAAAATAAAATAAATCCAATGAACAACAATTATAAGAAAACAAAACAACAGTAAGATAAGTTTTAACTAAGAACTAAATTGGTATTGTTATAGATATTCAAATGAACATACGCCTGATTTCAAATGTTAACCTATTCGAGTTCCCTCACAGGCTTCAGGCTTAACACCAAACGACAGATGAAAACGACAAAACGGTGCTATTATTCAATACCACTAAAATAATGCAGGCAGTATACTTACTTAGTGATGGAGCTCCAACATCTGTACAGGTCAAACGCGATGTTGAATAGCAGAACGGTGAGGCCAGTCTCCTTGGCCAGCATGCTGAGGGCTGCCAGCACCACGCTCGACCATACCCTGTGGCGCCCTGAAGATCTGCAACCAACATATGTATCATCATAACAACGTGTACTCGTCCAGCCCAAAACCATAATTACTCGTCGCTTAAGCTATCACGATTATATTGGAGCCGGATTTATACAAGTTTTAGTATTCTTTTTCAGTATTATAACATACTCATCCAAATCCTCATTGGCTCCGCTTAAAGCCTCGTCACGACCATATCGGAGCCGAATTTATATTTTTTTTATTTTTATTGGTTTTTAGTCCGTTTTTTCTTTGTTAAAATGTAATTTATTTATGAAGTTAATAAAAGGTTTTATCTTGCTTAGACTTTAAAATGCCTACTTGAAAAGAGCAAAATTATTTGAATTTGAAGTCAGAATAAGTTACTATAGAATAATGTAGGGTTTATATAAAGGCTTTTGTGGCGGTTATTTTATGAAATAAATATTTTTCTTTCAT
The DNA here is from genome assembly GCA_018248895.1 of Carystus phorcus. Classification (NCBI taxonomy): domain Eukaryota; kingdom Metazoa; phylum Arthropoda; class Insecta; order Lepidoptera; family Hesperiidae; genus Carystus; species Carystus phorcus. The sequence goes on along the minus strand of DWJN01002117.1, from coordinate 14,233 downwards.
TATTTTTCATACAATTGGTATCAAAATATCGAAGACGGTTTTAATTATTGCGTTTTTTATCTAAGAATATTTTTTACAAAGTAATCCTGAGAGATCAATGCTTAGAGAAAAACAAAGTAATGGAATATGACTGAATTCAATATAAAAGGATTTTGATTTAATCAGAAGTTCTGGTATGAGATTAGCGGCATGACGCGGTTGGAATCTCTTTACTAAGACAGGTATTTAGATAAGAATACCGGCACTTACTAATTGCTTTGTACACCTGTATCGACACTAAGACAAGTCAAATGTCAAGAAGTAATGTAATTATTATTCAACAGGAACCTAAAAAAATACTAAATAAAATATTCGAATGACATAATAATAGGATACGTACTACGGATAAGGATAGATGTAACAATGGGTCTAAAGTAATAATGAAATTATTTGATGTATATCCCTTTATTATTAAAGCAAAGGAATGTTTGGAATAAATACCAAATGGCGCATCCACTTTCGCGCAGATTAAAATGTAATATATGCTAAGGAGTTTCTTTCGCCGTTTCTTTAGATATTAGGGCACCTTTCGGAAACGGTAGTTAAATATGAAAAAAAATAATGCGTATATGTGTTTTCTAATACCTAAATGATTACTGATTTTGAACTTAAATTTGAAGGGCCCAATAGTCTTATGGGCCCCTTTATGACTGTCGACGAAGGACTTCAATTACTTCCGGAAACAAAATGTAAGGCAAATACTTGATCTCAATTCACGATTATTTGTAAAAATGTTCTTCACATTTGAGATCATTTGAGTGTTCTATATTTATCATTTTATTTAATTCGTAAAATGAAAAACATTGTTAAACGTATAGAAAAGAACGTGAGGTACCTACATAGATGTTAACATATTAAATCAGACAAACTCTTATAAAAACATCTCGTAAAAATATCATTTATCCATTACTGAACATCTTTGCCAACGTAGTATTAGAATTTAATTACGTCACCGGGTACTGATTAAATATTGCTAGTGATTCTTCAAAAGACGTTAGGAATCTAAAAAAATCTCGTCTAGAAATATTTACTGAGAGGAAATCGTAATTTATGATGTCTATGTTAAATTAATTTCATGCTCAGAAGGACGTAGAATATATAAGGCTTAGTACGAATAAATAACTATTCTACAACGAAGTTTTAGTTATGTGACTTACGAATGTGCAGCCAACTCGCATGATGTTAAATAATCATTTACTATAGATATCTGCAATACCAGTCATCACTGATACATTTTGGACCAAGAAAGAAGAAAGAAACAATAAAGAAAATAGTGGTTTTCAGGCTCCAAGCATGAACATGACTCGATTAGCGATTGACGTAAGCAAGATAGTCGTAGCTAGTCGGGCTGCTTTAAATAATGAGATAGCTAAAATCACTTCATTACAGATATGTGAGTAGGCTTCTACTAAGTTAATGCGCTTTAGCACCCAAAGCTACTTTTCCACAATCAGGCGGGATTGTAGTCAATATTGAGTAGCTGTAAATAAAAAAAATGTTGTCGGCAAACAAAGAAGTGGGAGGAAAGAAAGTACCTATTAGCTCTCTAGCTCCCAGCTTGGAAAGACAAATCAATTAGCGACTGTTCGAGCAGGCGCTGATAGTAATTAGCAATCGTCATCTATGAATATATGCATTAAGAAGAAAGTAGTAGAAGTAGTGACTAATAAGAAAGTAGCTTTGTCAGCCGTGGATAATTCACTTAACTTGCAGTTAACTCCAAACAATATGGAGTAAGTTGATTCGCAATTGCATTAGTAGTTGTCGATTTGTCCCGGGCGTTAACTTTCCACCTATCAAACGACACGATAAACTATTCAGTTTGTAAGTACTTCTAGCTAAACACAGTTAGAGGCATTCCTTTTGTTCTTCTCAAGTTGGGAAATGTTTCCAAAAGGCCCCGAAGTTAGGGAGGGTTAAGTTGTGAATTGCTGGATCACGTTACCGACCCAACGTCGACGTTGTACTTGTCGTCAAGTGGTATAAACTTTTATTATTTGGACCTTCTTTATACGGCTTTATCCTAATTGAAATGTTAACAAACACAAAGTTCAACGTGATACGGTAGATCCCATTTTGTATATTGATATTTTCAAAATGTAAGTAAACCATTCAAATATTATGTGTTCATGGACAGCAGTGTCGTTATTTATTCGTTTCCTCTGCTCGTGTTTTATGTAGTTACATTAAAAAGACACATCTCGGAATAATTAATAATCCTGTTAGTCTGTGCTAATCAAAAGAACGAATAAGAATTTGGATCGTGTTTGCGAGATAAGCTCGTTCTAAATCAACACCGTATCATGACGATCAAGCAGTCAAATAAACCATATTTACTATATCATAATGAAGTCATTTATTCCTTTAAAATGAATACAATAATTTAAGCTCCATTTATTTAATTTTGAACTTTGGAGTAATGAAGTGTTCCGTTACGTCAGCAACGCGTAACTCAAAATCCGGGCATTGTTTAAAGTTTCCTAGGCCGTTGAGGTTCAGTCAGTGGAACAAGATGCACTTAGCTCAACTACGAGTATAAACATCGAGTAACTATGACGAGAGCAAACTGACCCTGGCATTACGGGATTTTGTTCTTAGAACTATACAGTAGGTTTGGTAAGGCTGACTTTAGATCTTTATGACATAATTTATGTTACTTTCCTAAGAGATTGCGGGAGACTCGGCCAGTCAGGCAGCCGACTGACTCGTGTCATCATTTAATAGGACCTATTGATGAGATTATATGACTCAAAATGGATTATGTTAAACTCGTAGACATCCACAAGTATTTTTATCCAATCACAGTTTTATTATACACTAATAATACCACAGTAATCAAGCCAAATTGTACATTAAAATTGTATGTACATTTTAATATTGATAGACTTTCTATCAGACTCACAGACCAAGGCAATTTTTTTATTATCTTCTGTGTAGATATCACGCAGAAATTGTTAAAGGATACTTGGCATGTTTGAAGCTTATAACGCGTTGGTGTATCTAGGGATTTTTTTTTTGCATTGAACATGTTATTTAGTTAAACTTAATATTTGTATATCACCTAACATAAATCAATAGCATTTTAAGGATTCGAAATAACCGTAGCTTTACCAAAGCAAAGTAGTGGATTGCGAATATTAAACCCTAATTTATTTATCCAAGAGACTGCTAACAAAACATCGTTCATAATCGTATTTCGAGTATATCACAACTTCAAGTAGCTCGCCACAAAACTTTCCAAGGTCCCTGACACGCAGATGTTTCAGGGATCAGGAACTGAACAAAAGGAGCGAACTCCGTAACAATATCAACTAACCGAACCGAAAGAGAAACTATTCGCACGATATTAGGTCTCGTCGAGTGTAAGTTGTTATATTTCCCAGTTTTCTTTTATATTTCAGGATGGACGTTTGATTACAGTAAAACAAACAAGTGTTTAGCTCAGGTTAATGTTTTCAACTGTAATAAAGACAAGTTTCTTTATCACGTCAAAAGGGTTTTAAAATGTTTGGAAGGATTTTTTTATGGAAATAACTAACAAACTAGCAGACGAGCTAAGTGATGGTAAGAAGTCACCGTCTTTGCAAAGTTATCACCGATGTGTTGTCAGCTACGAAAACGAAGAAGAAGGAAAAGTTGATTTGATTCTGAAGCTCCCAGCCAAAACTCGATGAATCTTTGCGGCTAAGCAAGATAGTTGCATAAGCATGATAGTTAATCATGCGGGTTTCACGGACCGATAGTACCAGTAATAATATTGATATAACAACATATGGATGTCAGACATGGTCATTGAGGAAACAAGAAGAAGATAAAGTAGCCATTTGCCAACGTAAGATGGAAATAAGCATGTTTGGTCTAAAACTGTCCGATAAGGTCAACAATATAAGCATCAGGAATAAAACTAAAATAATAGATGTGAGGAAAAGAGCAAGACTACTCGAGTAGCATCTGTGATAAATAAGATAAGATAAGATGGAAACGCTTAACAGAATGGACATCAAGAGACATGAAAAAACAGGACGACCAAATAAAAGGTGAAATGACATTTTTAATCAGAGAATTTTACTAGTAGCATAACAAGAAAAGTTAATTTACCCATGATAAAGAAGAAGAGAAGATAGGAAGAACACGCAGGCCAGCACATCAGCACGACCGACCACGCCCGCTACCTGGAACAATACACAAACAGCGTTAACAACTGATCTTCAACCACTCCCGGTATCATGAACAATTTTATTTATTTATTTATTTTAATTTTATTTCGGGCAACAGGACCCATAACATTAGTATCTTACAGACTAATATATATGTCATATAATATACGAGTAAACTTATATCTAAGTCACTTTTTGTCGGCTAATTGAGGCTAAGTGTGGAGGGGTTAGTGTCCAACCCAAGTGTCGGAAGTTTTCAAACCGCCCGCAGGCCTCCGACATGGCTTGACGACTGCTATGTTCATAGCAACCGGGAACGAAAGCTTAACGTGCCCTCCGAAGCAGGAAACGCTCAAGAAATTTTTGCCACTAGCGGTCACCCATCACCCATTAATTGACATAGACGATTCTTATCAAAACCATCAGCGGAAATTGTTAGTCTTGCTAGATGCCTTCATAACGTTTAGCAACCAGTCTCCTTCGTTACCAACTTAAAATGAACTTTACTTTGAGGCCAGGTAATGACCTACTATAATACTTTAACAGTCTCCTAATGCAGTTAAAGCGCCTTAATTGCTTCATACAAGCCTAATGCGAACGTGAATTATATGTAGAGGTAGGGGCGGTTCACCGCTTTGAGTTATATTCGGTAACTTGAATAGATGGAAGAACAGACTGAATAGTCTTTGCAAGTATTAGGTGTATACATAGTTTGGTGAATTTCCTTAACAGATTATGCGAGGTACAGAGAGTCAAAGTTAAATTATTTATTTTGTCTTAGGAACTTAGAACACACTTAACGAAAGTAAAACCTACTACACCTAACACAGGTAACAGAATGAAAAATTCCATTTTATAGTATCATAGTATTTAATGCAAAATTATCACAATCAGTTCTGAAGTCTTCAAACAATATATCAAAGTTAAAACGGTTTCCTTAAGTTTCTGGTAACAACAAATGTTGATGGATTGTGATTAATTGAAAATAGTTTGTAGGCAATGTGTTTAATATAGTCAAAAGATATCAAATATATTGACTACGTTTCGAATAATAATAGGATGTTATTAATTAAAGGACGACAAAACACGTTCTGCTGACCGTGTGATGTAGTGAAAACTGTTTTTCTTAATTATTCTGAATTGACGTGCGATACACCTTCGGCAGCGTTCAATGATAAGGCGCAAACACTGTTTGTATATCCTGTTATATTTTTCAATTCCAAAACTTCCACACGAATATAAACATTTCAAGCGTTTGGTATTATTTTGAGGTGTTATTATACTGTTTCTATGGTTACCGTTGCTTTGCGCAGTAACAGATTAAAAGCTGCATGGGTGACTAGTCGGATTTAAATAAATTGTTTAATAGAATGTAAATTTTAAAAACAGATTTTGAAATACCTAATAAATAAATATCCCCACACTAAGATATTCCGTGTCGTGGCTGTAATGGACAACACAGAAAGACAATTACACACACGCCCAGACCGAGAACAGAAATTTAAATTCATCGTTCAAATTTCTTCTCCACTGGGAATCGAACCCAGGCCCTTTCGAATTGCGGTCCGGCGTGGTGAACATTGCGCTACCCGGGTCGTAAAATTAAAACCTGTTAATTTAATACGCAAAATCAATGCGCAGAATCATCGTAAGACTTTAAAAGGTATTAGGCGTTGATGGTAATAATTGCATGGTAGTTTTTAATCAATATTTGTAATACTTACTTATTCGCTCTTGAAAGTGGTGGTTTGCCCTTAATAAACATGAGCATATTGCCCTTTTAATCGCTAACGGGATTAATTCCCTTGGACGAGCACTTAACGTTATTTATCGGCAATTTAGTTAGTCCCCGAAATCTTAGGAGACCATCGCCGTAAGAACCTCTACTTTGTATTTTAATTACATAACTGCCTCGGAATTAGATTATCTACTGTTTACATTACTCATATTATGTTCTTGGAAGGAATTTTGGTAACGCGGTTTGCAGTCTACGGTAGAATACATTTACATTGTCATTAAAAATCATTTTACTCGTAAAATACCATACTTATCGCTGTTCCTTGCCTGTAAATAGAAAAATATTATTTGAAAATATTTTCAATTTAATGAAAGTTGTGTCGAATTGCGTTGCGTTATGTATAATGTATATATAGTTTTTTATCAAAGTGGTCTCCCACTGAAATAATCTAATTCCGCAGTAAAAAAGATCTTAATTAAGTTCGTCGTCTCTGCCGGGTCTGTGGGGGACCAATTAAGGCATTATTTATATTATAAGTTTTATCGTGGGTATTATCAACTGTTTTAGCCTATTGAATCAAACAAACAAACAAACAAAGATTGTGAATCAGAACATTTCATGTTTACATCTTGTTGCAACTATTTGCTCTTGTCAAGATGTAGGCGTTAAATTTTCTGCAGTTTTATATTCTAGTTAAAATTGATTAAATACCTTATTAAATGTTGTATTGTCCACTTAATATCCCATCCATCACGACGTATTATATCGTTGAAGTTAAATAAATTATCATCGTTAATATTAGTTATCAAATAAAAATAAATAAAATAAACGATATGAAGTTTATTAATTACTATAAATGTGATGATACTAAAATAAAATGCTTGAAATGGAAAGTTATAATTTCATGAAATACATAGAAAATTTCACGAAGTATTTTTTCTTTTATTTGATCATTGGAAACACGTATTTAAGTTTTTATATTTGCAATAATTTTTTGATACATGTAAAAAATACTACTTAATATAAATAATATACCATGAGAAATGGTTAGAAAACTTGTATGTATAAAAATTGTGACACTGAACTGCCCCTAAACGATTGGATCAATTTTAATGAATTTTTTCCATCAAGTCCGCTAGTATTTATGCAAATAATTACACGTTATTGGTAACAAGTTGATTCAATCCAATTACACAACAAATTCATTGCGCATTATCGAATACACTATTGTCTAAAGATAATTATTACAGAGACCAGTCATTGAATTAATTAGTACAATCAACCAAATTATTCGCGCGCGCCGTTTCTCGTTACGGCACGAGCTTTGTTTCAACCAATTACTATTGTTTCATTAATTTCTTTTACCATCCGATGAATAATTGTTTTTCATTCCTCAGATACAAAGCTTTGTTGTTTTGTATTAATTTTATCTACGTTAACAGGCAGGAAGTTAAATAATTGACTGAGATTGATAGGTGCTTTTAGGATCTATTCATTGTCGTCTATTATGGACTGGATTTAAGTTATTCAAAGTCAGTCAACAAGTTCTGACTTTTGTTAATATCCTTGGTTTGATTAGTTTTGTGACTTACGTATATTTAGTTTTGATCAATAAGATCTATCACACAGGTACGTTTTTCATTATTCCTTAAAAACTCATATGTCTTACATGCTCATTCAGCGTATTTGTTTAAATGTATGTTTTGGTATCACCGGATTCTGTATCGCTCCGTTAAATTCTAGCAGTACAGTAAGAATATTGTTCTATACCTCATTAGCTATTGTCCTCATAGGATCACTTACTAATTATGGTATGTTGGTGAGTATTTACATTCTGGGACCTAAAGTACAAGCCGTACATTTGTAATGCACCCTTGAACAACAAACGAGACTGTGTTACCAGGTCTATTCTGTTGAACGGTCCTCGTTATTACTATTCTGATGGAGGGTTATTACTTGACTAATAATCTCCCATCCTCATTTTTGAATCGTTCATGAAATATAATCTATTTCACATTTTAAGGTTGCAGGTCGAGGAGTCAGTATAAGTGCTGCCAAAATTACTGACCAATCCCATGTCAGCCGATAACGATATTTGAGAAGCGACAAAACCCGGCCCAACCTAGTGGTAGAGCTTCGCATAAGAATTGTTATATATGAGTATTGTTACTAAATCATTCATATTATTATTGGTATTTGTATCTTTCCGTAAAGATGCCTGAATATACTTTTGCTTCAGTCAATATTCGCCAAATTACTCAATGTTCAAGCTGTGGCCTTGAAAGTTATTGCTTTCTTTCTTGTCTCTTTTGTTTTAGGCGACAGTGACCATTTACTATCAAATGTTCATTCATTGGTTATTTTCCATAAATAAGTAATACCACTCTTTAGATTCTATTTTAGTCCGTATTGCATGAATCTCGATGTTTCTGTTGTGCCACTGTATCATCAGGTCCCAAAAAACGCCTGATTTTGGAAATTTAACATAAAATAATGAAAAAGATTCGTTCACATATATTTCCCATGTCAGGGTGTTCTAAAATTGCCATCTAGAACAAAAAGCAGAACCAAACAGGTTATAAAAGCGATTGGAAGGCAATAATCTTGAAACTTTTCCTATCCGGGCGGCTGATTGCGGCAGTTGTCTCTGGCCAAGGTTTTAATTTGAAAAGTTGCGCCGAGCTATTTATATTGAGACTTCGATCGGCGGGTTCATTTTTCAATCTACTATCGCATCTTTTGTAATAATAAAGTCCATTGTTCATGATAGTAAATAGGGTCCGGTAGTAAAATAATAAATTAACTTCAACTTTAACACATTGTAACTAAATTTGAAAATTGTAAATAAATTTAAACGCACGGCAAAAACTGCACAAAACAATTATTCAGTGCCAACCTACAGACGACGTAAATCCATTAGTGTCCATTTTTTCCTTGACTTATTCGGCCTTATTACAAAACGTGGACTAGCAAAGTACAGGTTTAAACTTCTATTAGACCAAGTAAAATAAAGCTTGGCTTAAAGTATAGTATGAAAGATAAACCTATACTTGATAATCGTGGTTTAGACCTTATTTTGTAATAAGGCGGATTATGTCTTTCTCAAGAAACAATGAGCTAACCTAATTTAAATTTCTTTGGTAGACTGGAGTCCATATGAATAAAGCCCTTATCATGAATAACAATTTAATTAAAAAAATTGGATACCTCGAATCCGAATGTTTAGAACTGCCCTCTAAAATTAAATCTAATGTATTATTCAGAACTAATTAATTTTACTTACACAAGAATACTTACAAACGATTAATATCCTAGCGCTATATTTAATTTCAGACTCAATATTACTGCCCAAAGCCTTAGAAATTCTTCCAATTATATTATAAAAACCTTGTATACCTGCCTATGTTTTCCAAAACAAGAGGAAATATAATAAAGTTATTTTGGTGAAGTCGAAAAAGGAACGTTGCTTCTCAAATGATAAACACTCACATTTAAATTAACAGTGCCATCTGAAATCAACTTCCGATATCAGTTAATAGTTTATCAGCGGTGGAACTAAATTATACTATACATGCTATGCTATGCAAATAATGATAACGAGATTACGTTGGTATTCTTCTATTATTATTATTACTTCCGAAATAAGTCTTTTATAAGTCCGATATACAATATAATAACACAAAATGCATATAAAACTTGAACTTACGTACACTGAGTATTATTTGTATACCAGAAATATTGTACGAGAATTCAGTTAAATTTAATAATTAATAACTTCAGTATAACCAGCAGAGATGCGTTTGTTATATTAAAAATAATATAATATAAAATATAAGAAATGGACGATAATATACACAATAATAAATATCTACGTAGTGAAGCTCCTATTCAAAATTAACAGCACTTACATTTAATCAGGCACGACGAGAAAATAATTTGTAGGCGTTATAAATATTGTCGATATATTCTTAATAGATTTTTTATTTATTTATTCTTTATTAATTACGATACAATTTAATTATGTTGAGATGATTTGGTCATGTATAGAGAATGGGTGAAAGAAGATTTACAAGGCAAATTACTGAGGCGAACGTGAAAGGAAATGCTGGAAGAGGAAGACCACGGAGGACCTTTCAGAGTCAGGTAGAAAATATCCTAAAGAAAGGTCAGGTGAGAAGATTCCTCAACGAGCGAGCATCTATGAAAAGAGTGATGAAAGTTGATGAAGCGAGAGAAGTATGTTAGAATCGTAGCAAATGGAGAAAAGTGGTCTCTGCCTACCCCAAAGGGAAAAAGGCGTGGTTGTATGTATGTATTAAATTGTGTCGCACGTGTCACGTAAAAATGCTGACACCGGCCGATGCATGCACCGAACAGTATTAAACAATTCACATATTAACCCAAGGGATGACCTTTAAAAATAAAATGGTCCTTCTGAACGTATTATAATATTGTGGTATTAGTGTTCTGCCGGGCTCCAAACAATGTGCACTCAGCTGTAGTTAATTAGGACTGCGGTCCAAAGTTGACCGACAATAGAGCTGCTAATGTTATTTACTAGTTGTATGGTTGAGTTAGATAGGAATTTCAAATATTGCTGGAACATCTAATCACGAGAAACTTGCTTTACTTATTGCATAACTACGTAACTGATTTCTCTCATGTTAGAGGTGACTTCGTTAACACTTACTAGCACTATATGTAACAAAAGAGACACCTTGAACATGTTTTTTTTATCAGTAGCCGATATACAAACAGGCAAGTGATATAACAGTAAGTGGTCAAGTACGTTGACAGTCAATAAAGAGGAGAGAAGAATGAAAGAAAATGCTTAAAAAATTTAATATTAATTTGAGAAGTTTTTAAAACCTATATAACATTATTTAGTAGAAGCCAAAGAACTTACACAAAATTTTTATTTTTAGAATCATTATTTCAATAACTCTCCAAAACGGTACTATGAGCAATATGGCGTCTTCCGCTTTCAGTGACGTCAAATTCAATTAAAATGGAAAATAAAACCATCGTTGGCGGACTGATGTTTACTTGTATGTGACGTCATCTTAGAATCGATTGTGTAATCGAGACCTTGTTATGTCACGTGACCGACATCTAATCTAAGATATTGTATTTAATTATAGATTTTTGGATAAACTAATAGTTATTTTCAAAATATTTAACTGCAGAATGTTTTCATATTGCCCGCTTTGCTCGCGTTAAGATACTTTCATCCCCTATATTATCCCCTTTGGGGTAGAATTCATTAAAATCCTTTCTTAGCGGATGCCTACGTCATAACATCTACTTCCATGCCAAATTTCAGCTCAATCCGTCGTGGTTTGGGCTGTGCGTTGATAGATCACTATGTCAGTCAGTCAACTTTGAGTTATATATATTTAGATACTGTGAATATAGTAATAAATACACTACGATTTTAGTAGTAGGCATTGAACAGTTTTACAGCTGTTAGTAATTGGTACCTCAGTTAGAAGTTTCGCTGACAGTGCGGCACATAATCCTGTTAGCGCTAATTGAACCCGTCAAGTTTAGTTACTGGCGATGCCGGCACTTGTTATAGCTGAGAGTTTGTTGCCAGCCATATGGTAGACTTGCTTGTGTCTTTAGCAAATGTACTAAGTTTAGATGCTGCTTTCAACCGATTATTCACTTTAAATACGACATTCCGCGTTGAGAAGGTCTAGTGCAGGTTGCTTTCAATCGATTATTGACTTAAAATAAGTCACTCCGCACTCGTTGAGAATTTAGAGCAGTGTTTCCCAACGTGAAGCCTACGCCCCACAGGGGGCAATTTGATAGTTAAAGAGGGCAATTTAAAAAAGACTCGATACGATTTTAACCTTTTCGCTTTGGATTATTTTAATGCCAAACCGAAACTAAAACTTATGATAACAAATGATAATTTTGTTAAAGGCACAAAACGATTTTAAAGGTAAAAAATTATGAATGGGAGAGGGTATAATAATTTTAGAAATGTTACGTTGGGACATGGCTTAAAAAGGGTTGGGAAACACTGGTCTAGAGCACCACGCTGCTCCAGTGCGGATTAGAGTAGCCAGTGGCTAACCCGAGTGTAAGAAGTTTTTATGTCGACCGAAGGTCTTTGTCAAAGCTCAACGATTGTTATCTACGATAACAACTGACGCTGGTAGTTTAACGTGCCCTTCAATACCCTCAATTTTACAGCTAACGGTCACCCATCCTGTTACCGCACCTACAGTTAGTTAACTTGGTCGATCTCTTTGGATCGGATTGGATTGGTCGCATAATCGTTTCGGTACTTAAACAGGTTTCGCGCGAAGCTTCTGACTCCAAACTGCTTAAGATGTAAGCTTCATGTACGATGTGTAGGACATCTTGCCTACGTTCCGAAACTATCCGAATGTAGTGCGAAGTTACACAGACAGAACAGTTGAGAGTTTTATATTAATAGCAACAATTTCTTGAGCACTGCCGTGCTTCGGAGAGCACGATAAGCCACGTCCCGTCTATTGTCGTCTACTGCTAGATAGCAGTCGTTAAACCGTATCGGAGGCCTTCAGGTGGTATGAACACTTCCGACAGTTGGGTTGACCACTAACCCCTCCACTCCAATGAGGAGAGATCCGTGCTCTGTAAGGGCCCATTAGTGGGTTGACGCAATTAACGGATTCGGCAGATGTAAGTAAGTCATAAACCTTATGTAAAATGTTGTAAACTAATTAACTTCATAATTATTTTACGAACTCAAGCTGTTTTCTTTTATGAAAAGAGATATCTTAAATAAATTAGAAATATTGCTTGCACGTAAATAAAATAAATTTATATACATAGGTAAAACATAATATCTATCCACTGGAAGTTAATAAATACTTCACGGCATATTAAGCTACGAAGGAATTTTATTCATTGGATAAGTTCCGTAATTGAAAACAGGAATATTCGGAAACACGAAGAACAGAAGCATGAGTCGAATAGTGTAATGTTATAACTTTCATAACAAAATATACCGTCTTTTTACTGTGCTCTAAATCCAAAACGATGTCCCATCAGATTTATTTTCATCTCGAGAGGCGATTTGTACTAAAAAATCTTTGAAGACATTATTTATGAAATCTCTGCACCCAATGGGCAGCGACGGCCAATCCCGGATAAATAATGTATAAAAGAAAGCTGTAAAATGTTTTACGATTTGTATCGGCCTTTATCCGCTATGAGTATGGGCATAAACTTTTGATGGCCGGACATTATGAAATATCGCCAATGACCTTAGACAGAGGCAATCGAGATAATGGCTCGGAATGATAACGTTATGTTATAGCCACTAAACTGATGGTCTCCTAGTACCAAATATTATCTCTTACATGTCTATTACCCGTTCTTTTTAAGAAGTTTTATGTTTTTTTTTTACTGTTAATACGATAAGGATAACTGGTTGTACATAAAACAATGGATTACTACGGAAACGTTAGTTGTAAGTAAATAAATATCACATATTTAGATATAGTATATATAGATGAATATACATAATACATAAATATAAATAGCAAGAAAACCTGACGGATATAGTGCCGATTAGTTTAAGGTCGGTCAGAAAAATAATTGTAAAGTAGTTTCACCGTTTTCTCTGTTCGACGACAAAGCACCTTTCTGAAACGGTAGGATAAAAGAATGCAGCGCGTGAGTGTATTGACAATATACTTACTGATTATAAATTTGAAAATATTGCAGTTGTGTGTTTATATGGGTTTTAGAATGGTTTTGTACCACCATACGATCGATAGATTTTATCAATTTATTTATCTATAATTTTGTGCATGAATAAAACTCAGTATACACATTCAGTTTTGAAATACGATCAGAGAATATGTGACAATATCATTTGTCGAATCCGTTTAAAAACTCCTTAGAAGTTCATGCCGCTTCTTCTTCCAAGACCAGAGATGGCGTATTTTGAATTTCGAATAGTGTTTGTAAAAACCAATTTCAATTAAATTGATTTAATTTCAATTGATTTGTTTTCCCAGTTCCTACTATCATGAGCACACATATTAATATATTTTAAAAAAAACTTCACTACAAAATATAAGATCCAGAAAAGTGCAGCTTTAAATCACAGATGCCGTTTCTCGTTTAGTTATTTGTAAATCTCTAAGTAGTTCACTGTAGCATACTGTGATATTTATTTAATATCCATGTTTATTATAGACTCATTCTCTCTATTACCCTTTTCATAGTTGACATGATTTGCAGATTGTTTACACACATCTGGTTCGTACCGAGACCATTGTAAATGCCGTAC
>DWJN01002116.1:0-15976 GCA_018248895.1 Carystus phorcus | reverse complement strand
CTGGTGTTGCTAATGTCCATGGGCGACGGTGATCACTTACCATCAGGTGACCCGTCTGCTCGTTTGCCGGCTTATGAAATAAAAAAATAAAAAAAAACCGATATCGGTATTAGTAGTATTCGAAATAATATGTGAATCACTTAATGTAATGGTCATAAGGTGTAAGGAATCTCTAACATACCACTGTTAATCCGTTAAGGCTACCAAGACGAGTTCTTTTCATTTATGTCTTATACCTTATTTGCGCCGTTATCGCCATATTCAATATCTGTTGCGGCGTATATGTCAACTTTAACACTAATTAATAATCTTATCTTAATATATATAAATTACGTGTCACGGTGTTTGTCCGCGGTGGACTCCTAAACTACTTAACCGATTTTAATCAAATTTTGCAAACCGTGTGCAGTTTGATCAAACTTGAAAGAGAGCATAGCTTACATCTCCATTTATAGTCGCTGTATTATTTTATTGCAAACTATTTGTTTTATATCTTACAAAGAATTAGTTTCATAAGAATCTAACAGATGGCGGTGTATGGTAGTTAGTTTGCTATATTGCGTATTTAAACCTTAGTCAAAACAACGCGTGGCCGAGTCTGTTAGTTTTATATAGTGTTAAGGCATGAGGAATGTCTAATAATATACGACTGTTAATCCGTTAAGGTTACCGAGACGCTCATTTGCGCCATTATCGATACATTCAACATCTTTTGCTGCGTACATATCAACTTCAACATGAATTAATAATTATGTATATATTAGTGTACTATTCTGCTTAGTTCCTATTATTTATAAATTGTGATTTTCATACTCTTTTACATGGATTAGGTACCATGAAATCTATCTAGTCCAGTTGAATATAACTAAATTAGTTATATATGTAGTGTTGTCATCAACAAACTCGTTAATACCACAGCATGGTTAGCTAACTAACTTTTTAATTATAGCGGGTACTCACGATCTCTGTATTCTTTTTATTCATTATTCTTTTTATTCCAAGAATACAGAGATCGTAAGTACCCGCTATAATTAAAATGTTAAGTGTCCGCGATGAAAATAGTTTAAAATCATAGCTAACTAATTTATCTAGCTTACTGTGGGTAGCCCGATCCTTTCAATACCTGTGTGACGTCACCTATAAATTAAAGTCAGATGTAATTTGGGCAAAAATACTTTATCATTGTGCGAGCTAGAAGAGGCACATTGAAGAAATTGTCGCGCAGACCGTCGACGAGGCGGCACCTGGTTCTTTTCAGCAAATTAAAAAAGTTTCGGCGACACGAGTACTGCGCACCTCTCGTTCATTTAAATGCTAAAGGTTCTGTTTCCATTCATTCCATTCATTTGAAGTTTTGTCGACTATTTTGAGGAGATGGTTTTTACTGCAGCTTTTGATTGTAAGGTTTTCTTTCTCTATGTTGAGAAAATTGCAACGTTTCAATTTACTCCCTTTTTAAGATATCCATTTGGTTTATGTACCTTTAATAAGAATATGTTTCTTTTGCTAGTTCTGTATGAAAATTACAGTCGTCTTGAATATAATCTCAAGGTCACAGAGACGGGTTAGTTAAGGGCGAGTGAATGAACCCATATGAAAATAAAGTTATCTTAAATATAATACGTGTCACGGTTTTTGTCCGCGATGGACTCCTAAACTACTTAACCGATTTTATTGCAATTTTACACACGTGCAGTTTGATACAACTAGAAGGATAGGATAGCTTGCATCTCAATTTATAGTCGCAATATTATTTTATTGCAAATTATTTGTTTAATATCTTACAAAGAATTAGTTTCATAACATTCTAACATATTGCGGTGTAAGGGAATTAATTGGCAAAATTGAGTATGTAAACCTTAGTCACAGCAACGCGTGGGCGGGTCTGTTAGGTTATGTCGTTGCAGAACAACGTCTGCTGGGTCAACTAGTGTAAAATAAAATAAATGTTTTACGTATGTGTGCAATAGTGTCGGATGGTGACAATTTATAATCAAAATTACTAAAGTATAACGGTACGTAGCTAAAATTATCAATGCATGTTCTAATAATGTGCTTCATTAGAAGTTGATCGTTCAAGTAATATTAAAGTTAAATTAAACAAAAGTGGACCAGTTCAGGGGTTATCAATGTTGAGTGTTGTCAGCATAGTTTTTTAAATGATAAAAGTTCAGTTGTCGTTTTCTTTACTTCGATACATTTAAATCAACACATCATATTTATGTACACGAATATGAAATAATATGGCATGCGCATGAATAAACGGTGCCAAAAGGTCAATGCTAATGTTATATAAAGTTTTGATTAAGATATAACATACAATGTACGAAATAAAGAAGTAATTAACACTTACTTCGTTTCGCCTAACAGTCAATGACGGATTGACATAGATTGACATAATTTCTTTGTTCGTTAACCGACTTAAATAAAAAAAAAAAACATCACAATATAATACTGAAAACTGAATTCAAATCAGATAAGCCGTTTCTGAGATAAGCGTACATAAACACACAGATTTACAGATATACAGACAAACAGACAAAGCGAAAAACATTTTGGTTTTTTGCGTATATTATGATTTTTTATACTGGGCATTTCCAGACAGCGCTCAGTTAGTTTTATTATATGTTTAGATATAGATAAATAAATATGAGTATGAAAATAATTATATATCAAATAGAAGTTAAGAAATACCTACCGTATTCAATCAGCGAACTTCCAACAACTTAATAGCAACGCAGTAATTATCAAAGGGAACTAACTACAGGCGCTCAACATAGATATACAAAGTATTATTCAGTCATCCTATAGAAAGCTTACCTACTTATTCAATATAATGCATTGCTCCTATAGGTACTATATAAAATATTTTATTTCAAATATGTAATTTTATAATGGCGATGGAAAAGTCTTTGTTTACTCAAAGTTCACTCTAACCGCACATACTTTTCTTATTACACATATGCCACTGTAGGACAAAGAAATACGAACCTATGTACCTTAAGTTTGAGGGAAGTAAAGTTCTCTCAAGTATGAGGGAAGTTAAGTTACGTAGTATGTTTGTCTTTTTTATTTACCCGGTAAAGGAACCTTCCGCTGCGGATTGGTTGTTTAAGAAAACCATGACGAAAGGATTCGTTGTAGGTATAAATTATTTTCTGTTACTAATAACCCACTGCCCTAAGGTTGACTGGCAGAGAATGCTTTTAGCATTAAGTGCGCCTTTTGTTCCTTTACTGTGTAAAGTTCAATAAAGAATAAATAAAATAACTGTGGACAGCACAAGCAGTATCTATCAACATAGTTGTGGCATCCTTTGTTTTTATCCTTTCCGCTAAACCGACAACGGGCATTGCCAGATGGCATGTAGACGCCACAATACAACTGCACATAGATAGATGTTGTAGATATACACATAACTAATTATTAAAAACAAATTGTACCCTCCACGCGTTGCTATGCATATAAAAAAAATTAAGAAAACTCGGTATACATATCAAACATATGCCCAATCGATCAACAAAAACCCAACATTTTCAACTGTAACTCATCAACCATGTGTTCGATCGATATAATTTTGATACCAAAACCTTTTTCAAAAAACAGTTGCTAAAGCCATCAATTGTCTATGTGCTACCATTTCAAAGTCCATAAAGGACACACATAGATTCATATGCACAAATACATATATAGGTCATATTGCAAGGAAATGATTCCAAATCTATTTCATTAATGCCCCTCCTTAACTATTAACTTTATTTGCGCACAACCAATTGCAGTAAGATACAATAGTTTCAGAGTAGAATACTTTTACAAAACGTTATAACCCAGAAAGTAAAAGTTCAAAGACCTTACAACTAATATTCTAAAGTACGTGCTGGTGAGTAAGCCACTTCCATTATAAAATAAAACAGTTAATTCACTGTGATAATTCTGACCTCCAATAATGATTCATCAATTATAATTCGACAACGTCCATTAATATTTGTTTTGTCTGTTCCAAAATATACATCGACATTCCCTTCAGAACATAATTTTGCGTAAACTGTTCATTATTCCGTCATGTGAATTAACGATTTTACATTGCGTTATCGGTAGATACAAAATTGGAACATGTCAATTTCATATAATAAATCATGCAGAGAAACTCAACATTAAGATCAAACAAACTTATAAGAGATAACTAACATGTACATACATATGTATGTTGTGAATTTGTCTACAAACTAAATTTGTCTACATAATCTTATCACATAGATAATATTAAAAAATAAATAAAACGTAATCGAAAAACTAAATTAACACATATTTGATGCATGTTATCCCTTACCCCATACGTGTGTAGTAAAGCATTTACAAGCGCAGGAATCTTGTTAAACAACCTTCTTACACTTCAACTATTAGAAATTTAATAGTTAATAATAAATAATTATATTAAATACATATAGATCGATAAGTATAATAGATATGAAAGAGGAAGCATCACTTATTGTCACACATTTCGTACGCGTGGCGTGATTGTAATCGCGGCGCGTAACATGACCGACCTCCGACGAGTCTCGGGGCGAACTGAGGCCGAAGGAAACATTCGTTGTACTTACGGGCTATCGGGCCGGGCCGTACGACCCGTCCTACGATATCGCTCGGCGGGATGTACGCGTTTTAGGCGGGCGCTACGAAAGCAGCTACGATATCTGAAAAATTATTCGTAGAGGAAAAATTAGTCGCGCTCCGACCGCGACAGTCCATCTATCCGCTAACGCCGACGTTCGCTGTTTCGAAACAGCGCACGATCCTATCCGATTAATACTAAGCGCGCCAATAAATATTGATGCCGGCTACTTTGTCTTGCGGGGGATTCGTTTCTTTTTATTAATGCTTAGGCACTCTTACATTTCCCTGACAAATCGAATGTATAGCGATTTTTTTCAGCTAAGCCAGTCACGATGTTGGAGAAAATAAATGTGAACGATAAAATAATATATACGACGCTCCATTTTCTTACGTATTTGATACTGAAACTCTACATCTTGTACACAGGTCTTTTTTTATTATTAATGGACAATTTTTTTACGCTGTCACACGCAGTAAGTAAGATAGTTCATATTAAACGGGTTTTTTCCATTAGGAGTTTTTCTGATACTTTTACTTCGTAGTGAAGATTCAGATAGCAGTTAATTTATCTAGGACCTAATAGTTAATGTTTACGAGAGGTATGTTGTATCGCATGAGTAAGTTGAAACGAAGACGTGCGTGATTTCATGGGCACGCTACTGTGCAGATAGGTATTCGTGAACGATTCACACGCGAATCCACGATATTATTTTATCACTATCACTCTCGAACGCATTCCAATTGTAAATGTGTAATAATTTTAGTAATACGTGCAATTTTTCTCATACTGATCTGTTGTTGAATATTACGAAATGTTTTCTGAACAAACATAATATTCATCCCAAAAATCAAACTATTCCCTGTTGACAATTACCTATATAAGATACATTTAAAAGATGAACACAGTATTTAAAAGATTTTTGCAATTATTATGTCATTGGGCTGAGAAAAAATTTGCCAACACAATGGGGTCACTCAACATGATGTCAGCAATAAAATAATGTTTGTCGCACATACCATAAGGTGCGAGTACTTAAGGTCCGCTCGCGTCACAGAGTGTAAAGTTTCTTCTCTAACAACGAGAGGGCTTTTAGTCACCTTTCTCTGAGGTGATGCATCCCATTTATGAAAAGCTTTCAGGTTCGACGCGACTAGCGGGGCTCTATTCAAATCGTCCTTCCTGTCGACGAGCCTTTACATAAATCAACTATTGAATAAGCTGTTTTCTCTCCATGTGGATTGTGTTTGTCGAAAAACCCACTCATCCCGTACGTTTTATGTAAAAAATACAAATTCACGATATTGCGAGATAAAACCCAGCACAGATGTCAGTATTTACTTTAGAATAACGACACCATGAAAAGGGAAACCAGCGAAAGGGAAAATCGGTGTAAGCTATTGAAATTGTGTTTGTTTTCATGATTTTTATACCTAATTTACTTTTTCATTATTATCCAAATCTTATGACACCACGGGCTATTTATTAATCATAAATTATTAAGCAAATTCAACTTTGATACATTCATAGAACTTTGAGCATTTGCTTATCGTTAAAAACCGTATAATCGTTGTTGGTTGGCTTAAAATATTTGATTTTTAGATCGGATACTACGCCTTTCAACAATAAACACTTGGCTTATTATGAAAACCTGTACTGTTCCACTTCTGGGCTTGATGTTCCTCTTTCACAAAATGGCGTTTACGCCCAAAAGTCCAGAATAATATTGTAGATTACGCACAGTCTTGAGAACATAAAAAAAATCTCATGTGTGCAAATTTCCTCATGGTGTCGTTATTAACGGAGCTAGTGAAAATAATTAAACGATTGCCTTGCAAAATTAATAATAGTGGCGTAGGGAAGCAGGAAGGACATTGACAGCCCGTTCAGAAAGCATTTTTAAGGAGGAAAGATTTCAATTTGAAATGGCAATTTCACAATAAATAATATTAACAAAGTTATACTGTAAAAAATTCAATAATTTTATTACATATTTTTGTGGTAAGTACAATAAGAGCCAAGTTTCAATGCGTCCTTAAAGCACAAATTCGCCAAGGTATGTTCTAATATACTAGTAAATAACAATAATAACTCGTTTTTGATATCAAAATGTTAATAACATTATTTAAAAAACTAGATTAGGCACATACACATATTATAGTCCGAAACGGTTCATAGGCTACCTCTTATCCCGAAATACCTAAAAAAAGTACCTGTGATATAGTTGCGGGCAAACAGACACTTCATGGGTATCAAACTCGGTATACTCAAATACATGTACTCACTCATACATGTACCTACCTACATCCTTGAGGATGTACTTGAGTACATAATACATGATTTCCATTATATTCTGCTTCTGAATCCAACGCAATCTTCGTACAAGGAAAATTCTCAACGATTAACGTCTCGAGTGCCAAAGGATAAAATTAAAAAGAAAATCATTTTGCGAAACAATTTTTCCGCAAGCAGAACCGCGTGCAATAACTAGTTATAAATATGCATGAACAAGATAGAAAATCGGAATTTATTTTAGAACAAAGTCCACCGCGTCAGGGTTTAAGGCGTGCTAGCTGCCGGCTGGTGGGCGGCGCGCCGGTGGGCGGTAAGCAGCTCAGCTTACCGCCCGCGACTTGACTTCCGAGGATGGAGCTTCATTTGTATTTCACCCCGCTACATTAGTTCAGACTAGTATCGTATGGTTAAGCTACTATATTTCTCTGCCATTTGTATTATTACTGGAAGACATGGCAAACTTTGAATATTTATCTCGTTTTTGTAACATTTCTTATCAATACTGAATTCGTACTGGTCTTAGCGTTATGTTATATAGCCCAAACTTTTGTCGGTAAATGGACTACCCAACAAAAAAATATTTTTTCAATTCGAACCAGTAGTTCCTGAGATTAGTGCGTTTATCAACAAATTCTCTTTCTTCGACTTTATATAATATTATAAAGCTGAAGAATTTGTTTAAGTTAGTTAAAGATTTTAACGATTGTCGTCTTATAGGCACATATATGTACATATACATATAATAGCATAGTAGACTTGGAGTTACCCACACGTTGGGATGATGTACAAATAGTACAAGCACCTCTAACATTTCAAAGTAGTTAAAAAAATAATTAACCAAAGCGGTATGTAAATTACGGAGATCTACGATAACAAATATTAAAAAATACCAGAACTACTAGCAATATTTAACACCATACATATAATTAAGAGCTCTTTAATTTGAGAGTTGAGTTTCTCAATCAGTTCAAATGTACCATTTCGATCACAATTGATTTACTTAAAAAAAAATTGTTAACGTTTAATTTTTATGAAATCCGTATGTCGTACTCGTTTACCACCAAATCAAATAATAGAAACCATCACCATTAGTAATATCTTGAACATCTAGAACAAAACTAAGCCGGGCGACCGGGGCGACAGATGTAGGTACCTTCTAACGTTATTAAAGTTACTAAGTTATGTACACTTACTTAGGTATAAAAGTTATATAACTTAATAATATCAAAAGGGACACCCGTATTTATATTTATCCGTATTAATAATTACATTTATCAATAATAAAACAACTAATAAGATACGAAATGAAAACCGTAGCAGACTTGGTGATAATGTAAGAATGACTGGATGTTATAACTAAAATTATTGTATAAAAATACTTTTCCAATATGATTTAAAATTTTTGAGGATATTGAATCGTAGACGGATAATAAAAGATATATCTTTCTTCTTTCTAAAAGGTTTCGACTCATACAGACGAGCTAGAGAGTAAATATTGCTCCAACATAAAACTTACAAACAAAACCAAAATTGATAAAAGCGAGTTCCAGATTATAAAAGAATCCCGCGAGAATTCATATGTTTTGCATGGAAATCTTGCAAGAATACAGTTTTCTGGCAAGTGCTACCAGTATTTTTGCATTGAAACAGCAGTTTACAATCTTTTCATATGTTTATCCATAAGACACACGTTGTTTGCATACCAACGATAAGCAACAACCCTCATAAAATAAAAGCATGACAACGCATTCTTTGGCGTAAATGTTTTCGCCAAAAATTTTGGTTCTTTTACAAAGTTCACTTACCTGTATTGCGCAACTTTACGTTACAATAACAATTGGTGCTATAAATTACTAGTATAAGACATAACAGGAGTATTTAAAGAACGTTAAATTGTATGTTTTGCAAATGTACATCATGACACGAGAGTGTATTTAGTTGTACTATATACCCGCCTTTTGTTTCAAACATATATTTTTAAACAAAAACGAATTTCGTAGTACAAAGCCGTGGCAGAGTGCACCGAGGGAAAGTTTTTTCATAAAAGTACAACGAGGCATTGGGTTGCGAAGAAAGAGCACAAACAAGTGAACAGTTACTTATTAAGTTTAATAACTGTTGCTTTTGCTTGCAACGTGCCTGTACTACTATAGACTAGGATAAACGACGTCTTAGTATGCAAACCATTAACTGCGAGCCATTTACATAATTTGCATCTCATGACATTTGTCTGTACCTACTTGAGCGACTATTGAAACATGAATAAATAAATGGTTGGCGAATAAGAAATTATTTGCTTTGATTATTCCATCACCATACTAAAAAAATTATACATTATACTAGCGTTCTATGTTTTAACGTACACGAAAATAAACATGAAACACCGTTCCAACTACCTGACGGCATTTCACTGGGACAATGCCGAACTTGACGAAAGCGTGCATTGCATAAATAATTGACTGCACTGTAACTTTGAAAAGCGTTGCCTGATCCGTATCCCTTACGTATACATAGTGCATAAAGACAAAGTTAAAAGGCAGAATAAATCCGACAGTCGACGGGACAATGCCAAGGATGTAGACAAAAGTTTTTTCATAAATGTGCACGGATCGTAGAACGGAGCTTCTGAACAGCTGACGACTGGCTCGAGGCACGGCTGACGTACTTTAGGAAGTTGGGCTACCATCGGCGAGCTGCCAACAATACTCAAAGTGTCAATTACAAGTACCGAAATTACTTACTCATGAAATATATATCCATTTACATAAATAATAAATGTTATAACGATATGTAAAAAGAAACACGTTTCTCATATTAATGTGTGGTTGATTATGATAACATGGGATATGGAATCTAATCGCCTTAGGTAAGAGTCAAATTATTAATTAAAAACATTAAAAAAAAAAACAATATTTTATCTGCATATAAAATTCCTTCTTCGTCTGGAACTAATCTTTGCAGTAGGACCTAGAAATAATGATGCTTGTTCACATATTTTTTACGTAGTCGCGGCAATCAGGTTATGATGTAATTTAGAAAGAATTATTATAACACAATGAATAAATAAAAAATCTTGTGTGTGTTGTTAATAATTGTGAAATTCCCTCGATTAGGACAGGCTAATCACAGATCATCATAAAAAGCTCTGCAGCTTTGATAAGGCTACTCTTACAAATATGTTCACAAACCTACATATATAAACTAAGTAAGGGAAGTTAAATAAAATCTTTTAAAAAGTACCACATAATACGAAACATTCGATACCCTGCAAACCTATAAACAGTAAAAATTAAGTTAAATCGAAAATATTTAAGAATAAATAAAAAATCTTAAAAGTCAAATTTAAAAAGCCAAAGTTTGAGCAAAAATAACCATAAATAACTTATGTGACTAATAAAACATTTTTAACCGCGTACTCTATTGATACATTAAGGACTTCAATTAGATTTTTATAAAGAAATCTAAGAAGACTATGATTGCCATTCGCTCGATCGCTGTGCGACAGACAAGTCGGTTAGACTTGCTGGCAGATGTATTAAAAGGGGAAAATGGGGATATTTTGTCAGATTTTATCACTTAGCTCCGGGCGACATGAATAGAAAAGAGTTAAATTACATTTTAGGTATTTTCGCGCCGGATACCCTCGAGAATACTTTTTTCACTAGATATCTTTTGGAACTGAGATGATATGAATGAAGTCGGGGTATTCGGAATCTACTAAGCGGTTGGCAATATTCCTCATATTTGTACTTAGAATGTTACATTGCCGTGATAATGAAAACATTTGAGTTTTAATAGCTTATTATGTTTAATTTGTATGTAAGATCGACTTATACGTATTTGATGGACAGATAAGAGAGTATATAGATACTTAACAAAAATAGTAAGATGTACGACCCACGAAGCGTAATTGTTACCATACCGGTCGGAAGGGTCCTGGGTTCGATTCTTAACGAGACAGAAATCTAAATAGGGTTTAAATTACTATTCCCGCTCTGGGTGTCCTTGTTTTTGTTTTATCCATGGCTTCCACGACAGGGTATTCTAGTGTGGGGCTAAGAATGTATAGCGTTTATATACTTTATTTTTGTACAATGTAGTACACACAGTTAAATTACCAACATAAAAAATGGCGCAAAACCACAGGCGGCTTTATCGCTACAAAACGATTTCTTCCAGGCAAACCCATCGAAAGCATTGGAATAATAGTGTTAATAAACGGTGTGGCGTACACAAAATAATCAAAAGTAATATTCCTTTATTCCAACGGCGACAGACAGATTTAATTAATAAAAATGGAAAGAAAATAAAGACAGGAAGAAATGAAATCTAAATTATTAATAAAAATATGAAAACTATAGTTGTACTTTGGGTACCGGAGATTTAATTCATCTTAAGTTATCTTATATTGATTTACCGGTTAGTAACTCGTAAGCTTGGAGCTCAAAGCGGTTCTATCCGGTTTGCCAATATCAGTTCCACCGCTTTCAAACTAGTTTTGCATACACTCCTATAGAAGCGGACATAATATTACTACAATAGCTTTAATAATATAGATTTAGTACAGTAATACCTAGAAGCGCTCATAACCCGTCGACTCGCGGTCGGTACCTGGATGGATGACCACAGGTGGCAAAAATATTCTTGAGCGTTACCGTGCTTCTGGGTGCACGTTAAGCCGTCCGTCCAAGTTGTTATTGTAGATAACAGTCGTAACACACATACATACAGACCAATTGATAGACGATGAAATATGTAAGTAAACGTAAAAGTAGACAATTTTCTGTAAATTAATCAGAGGTGAATAAGTCATTCATATTTCGTTGTTCCGCCTATTTGAATTTCTATTATTACGGTATAATATTTTGTCGAGATTTTTGTGCTTTATAAGGAAATGTCGAATAGATGCGATGAGATGTGATACGATAAGAATTCATTTATTTTTTTAAGAAGAAAATAACAAAATTAGAAAAGAAACTTGAAAAAAAACGGCGCCGTAAATCTTCATCATCATTATCGGATTCTGAAAGGATGTTGGCAACCCCTCAAGGTATCTAAGAGTTTCGTTTTAATACAGAAAATTTTGTAATTTAATGTTACAACCTCAACCCTCAGGGCTATTACCATATTTAATAAAAAAAAAGAATAATTAAAATCTTCTATAAGTCGGCAAAGATATTTCATAACGTTTATTTTTTTAACTCGTCTAAAAACAGCCAAATATACTTTGATATAATTCTTCAACGGCTGTATAGGCATTACATATTAAATCGTCTCATAGATAAATCACGTACTCCTGCTTCTGTTATTACAGTTATTAAATCAGATCGAGATGCTTCCATTCTACGTACAGATATAATTGGATTCGTTATTGTTCCTGCCAGCGGATTGTCGTCTAAACTAAATCAAACTTTATTTCCGACGGGAGTCGCCGACGGCCGCCATTGCCGGAGGTATGGAGATCCAACTGTAATCCGGTTGATATGATCGTACCAGCAATAACAAATTATTCTGCGGAACCATATAGGTACGTATTACAAAGGCCATAACGTAAGGAACTCGTTCGTGCAGTCGACATTGGCACAACGCGCGAGATGAGATACGTTTCGGAAAATATAAGTGAGGAATAATAAAAAAATTGTGTGTGTTGCTTGAGTCAGCCGCCAAATGATTTGTTGTGTTGCGGCTGGAAGTTTGAGAGTCAGTGCTTTCTTTCTTTCTTCTTTCTTGACCGGCAACGCATCAGTGATATGCCTTTGACTAAGTAATATGTAACTAATCTCTGTTATGACAAAAGGTTGGGGATTGGGTTTCTGCGGTTTTAGAAATTTATTCTCACAAAAATAATAATAATTCTCATAACATAACTGTTTTAAACAATGATATCGTTGGAAAGTATACACGATGCGATTTTTCATATAAACTACAGAATTGGTACAATACGTGGAAATGTCACAGAATTTTACCAAAGACATATATTACAGCTGTACGGAATGGTTTCTGGAAATGGCATTGTTAATATGATGCAGGTAAATTATTTATTATTATTTAACTTTATTTTGTGTACATATGTATCTATATACAAAAGCAAGCGCGTGCATGAATTGCAATTATATATTTTTTTACTTTATTTTATTTATTACATAGTTTCTTAAGAGCTTATTATACATAAATGTTTAAGTAACACACCCGTATTTTATGCAAAATGCAGACAAATCTCGACATGGTATTGGTCATCATTTTCCACGGACGTCGTTAACACAGAAAATCTAAATCTGGCGTCTAGCGATAATTACGTTGGGCGCTGCTTCCAGTCTTTGGTACAAATCAAGGCTTTAGAGTTGCTTGTACGTTGTTCCAACAAAGTGGTTTTGTATGTACATAAAAAGAAGACAAACAGGAAGATCGTGGCTTGATGGTAATGTGGTAATTGGTCACCGCCTTACACGGCCATGTGCCCGACTGTAAGTACATTAACGCGACCACACACGAGTCCACCATCTCATAGGCACATATTATTTGATCTTTCTATGTTGTTTAAAATAATTACTGAATATTATTTAATTTACAACTTTGTATAAGATAAAATAAATGTTTATGAATAAATAGGTCGATAAATATAAGTGAATGGGAAACTATGTACTATATGAAATTAAATTATGCAGTAAGTATATTGTAAATTGGCGATTTACAATATAAATTGTTAATTAATAAATAATCTTAATAAACTGTATAATTATAATAAAAATACGAAGTTCTAAAATACATTTCCATTTGACCAAGACAGAAAAACCTGTTTTAAGTTTTAAATTTTAATTCCTGGAATAAAATCGATTTGCTCAAAATTTTTCTATTGCCTGCACTTAGTAATACAAGTACCATAATGTTTTCAAAATTTCTCAAATCTTATAGCAATCCTCCTTTGGATGGAGAAGTGGACATTCCCTCGCTTTAAGAATGGAGATTCGAATAGGGGAACGATTATAGGTTATGATGATCAGGTAAAAGATGATAGCTCCAAATCATTAAGACCCCACGACGGGACTACCAATCATTTTGGTTGGTTTCATCGCGCGACCAAACCAACACCAGTAGAAATACTTCATACGATAGAAGTTGTCGATAGATCGATTATTTGCGCAGCCAATGGTGTCCTAGAAAGATGTGTCCTATACTCAGCGCACCGCTCGAATAACGGCTTGTGGAAAATAAAATTGATATGCGATTTAAAAAGCGAACGTGTAAATAAACATAACGTACGACCATCCATGCGTGTCCGCGGCGATGCGGCCGAGAGAGCGAATATCGTGAAAGTGAAATCTAAAATGAATGAATAACAGAAACTGTTCGAGAAGAACGAATACATTTCTACTAAAGTTTTCTCATTAACGCTGGTGAACAACATATCGATTATTTTATTAATAAATGTTAAAATCAGCTGGCGGAGAAAAGTCAACTTGAAATAGTCGATTAAGTTGATTGAATTCAAATTATAACATGAAGCACTTTATATAGGTCATCCCATCATCATTCTCGAATTTATTAACTGAAGTGATATTCAAGTAGTTCTACTTAAGTTAGCATTGTCGTCAAGGGCTGTTTTTAGAAAAATTACCTTTGTAAATGAATAAATAGATTGCTTACACCTATACCCTTAAATTATAGGATAGCTCATTTATATTTATATTATTAATAACTTCAAAAAAACATCTAAAATCAACAGAAGCGAATAGTAACGGAATATAATAAAAATAACACAAAAGCACATATTGTCACAAAGACTGCGAAAATTAACATTTTTGAAAATGCTGGTAAATAGCCAGAACGTTTTGGATTCACTTTTAAGTCAATGACCTGTTCACTAATATTGCAGGGCTAGAACGAATAAATTAAACATAAAATTAGTTGAATATAAGAATCGCAAATCTCTAATAAACAATGCAAAACCATACAACGCGGCAACGCGGTAATCTGTTGATTTCAATTTGAACAATAAAACATATTACAAGGCGGGCGTTAGACCTAAATCTCTAACAGACGTCGCCACTTAAAATAAGCTGGCACGATTTCAAGTGCCGCCAACCTGAATGCGAAGTATTCAGTTCATCAAAACCAGATGTTTCCGAGCCCTACGTAAACATGGACATTCGCCCTGAACGTATGATTAAACATAGGCCGATTACGTTTGTTGACATTCGCTCTGTGTACTGAAAACGGAGTTGACATGGGGACGCTGCGATGCGGGGAAGCGAGTCAGTCTATGCGTTATCTCGGAATTAGAAATTGTGCGTTGATATATTTCGGTCCTTATGTCGCAGAGTTACAGACGTTGAAATAATATTATTTTGCGTTACGTATTGTTTTATCGGGCGCATAACATAACACACATGTCGTATCATATTCATTGATTATGAAAGACTTCACTTCCCGGTTTACCGTATGTGGAAAGCAAATCTGTTAGCTATTTGTATCTATAGTTTATATGTATTAGATCTCTCGATACGAAATTTTAAATGCCTCGTTTTTGTTCTATATAAAAAAGCTTTAATTTCGGGCAAATGTGTAATAACTTTATGCCAAGTCATACATAAATATAGTTTAATAGTCTATAACAATCTTTTGATTGATTCTATTCAAATAAAGAATTACGTTTTTTTTTAATTAGGTAAACGTTAAGGTCTGTTTATCAAATGTTACTTACGCTAGATTTCATTGTGGCATTTACATTTTCTGAAATGTGAGAATCCAATGACCGCAGATGGAATGGTTTGTGTGGAAAGTATATTTCCTATTATAGGTATAACCGTTACTGTAAGGTTCAAACATAATCCGTAAAATTAAATTTTACAAATTAAAATTAAACAGATAATTATCGTTACAAGATACTGATACAACTAAATGACTATTACAGGAGACTTGATTAATGCTACAATAAATTTTTAATCATCTGAGTGACAGGCTTACAGAGCGATCACTAAGCAGATTTTAGAGCTAATAAAAAATTCAGGTGTTCAAGCTGGAATAGCTTCAGCGACATTCACGGGAAATAATGTTATAAACCAACAGTAG
>DWJN01002115.1:0-15979 GCA_018248895.1 Carystus phorcus | reverse complement strand
GCCTCGCTGGGAATCGAACCCAGGACCCTTCGAACGGCGGTCAGGCATGGTGACCATTACGCCACGCGGGTCGTCAACCTATATCGTGGATATAAAAGTAAAATACTAATAATGAGGCATCAATATTACAATTAAGTCATTAATATTATCTTTACGTGCCTGGTTAGCTACAATCTTGCCTAAATCAGCGGCCAATCGTCGTTTCGGCCTAGGAGCTTGAGCGAGTACTTTCTTTCTCTTTCACTTCTTTCATGACCGGCAACGCATTAGAGATGGCGCTGCTAATGTCCACGGATGACGGTACTCACTTACCATGTGGTTCGTCTGCTCCTTTTTGGAGGTACATAAAGAAAGCAAAGATTTTGATATGAAAATATTCGTAACCGATTTCAAAGAGGGCAGATGGAAGAAAGCAGATATCAACTTTTAAGAAATATTTACTTAAAACCACGCGGTCTGCAAAATTATTATTAACAGACGTCAGAAGTATTCTGATTTTAAGAATAGGGATATTCACAAAATTAAACCGTACCAAACAAACTTGTAAAACTGGTGAGTCGTTTATGCGTAAATGTAAAATTTAATAACATTCCGTTACAATTTCCAAAAATACTATACTGCAAACTTTAAAAACGGGTCAGCAATGAATTGATCAAAATCATCAGTTTAAAAGTCATGCCCAAAAGGCAGACTATTAATACAATTCACAAGTTCTCTTGAAATTGAAGCCAGTAATTACAATTAATTCCTAAATAAGGCCAGTAAACGTAACATACTCGTCCTGAGTACCTCGTCCCACAAGGCCGAAACAACAATAGTGTGGAATTGTATACATTTTCACGCGGATTCAAGCATCATAATCTCATGTAACCCATTGTTATTATAAGCAAGAGAATTTATATGGTCTGTAATTCCGTGAACTTAAAATAATATGAGTACAATCAATGCTATAGTGGGTCAATCGATTACCAGAAATATTATGAATGTGTGTAGGTCATACCTTTTTGAAAGTATTGAAATTTCGTAAGGTTTGTATTTATTGCATGTATAAACAACACCTGCAAATATTTTTGTTTATTTTTCAAATTAATTTTTCACAAATGACATGTTCTGTCCTGTATTGTTGTCATCACAGATGGCTTTTGATGATCGACCATAAGGGGCATATTAAATCATTAGCTTCTTGAACAGACGAACTATCTTATATCAAGGTGCTTTTAGGTACCCGTGTATAGAGGAAGCCATATACACAAAAGTTCAGCTCTAAATGTTGACCGCTTCCAGTAGCGGCCAGAGACTATTAATAAGCGTATTATCGGCCAGAAAAATGGCGCTTTACGCGAAGCAAGCGCACTTATAGCAAAGCAGCCGACCTTGCCATTACATACCACGCCTCTCACTGCCACTCATTTGTAACGAGTTGCCAGGACCGAGACGCACACAAGAAGGATTCCGTAGGAAATAAACCATTCTCCGAAGACAATTTTGTAAAGCAAATTATGTAACGTCCAATTTGTCTGTAAATATTTTTGTTGCTTTCGTACCGTACTGTTTCAAAATTAATTAGTAGTTACAACATGTTTCCCTTACAAAAACGTCTTGTTTTAAAAGTAAGTAATCAACCATATCAATGGAATAATTTCGATTTAAACCCTATCATTGTTAGATGCTACGAGTATTAGCATATTAAAAAATATAGCTTCCGTGTTGGATTTAAACTTATTATTTTTATTCTGGGATATGAGAACCAGTTATGAGGCGTAATGTTGAAGTAAATGACAAATAAGAATTGCTAATTAACTATGTTGTTTGCCAAACACATACAGAAAATACGCTATGCTAAAGACCAGATTTGGACCAAACGAAAAATGTTCAAGATGTATTTTCAGTCCTGCTACAGACAAAAATGTTTTCATTACAGACTCAGGTTTAATACAGGCAATGGGTACTTCTGTTGATCATTTCCCCATCAGTCTATTTCCCCCGTGTTGCGTCTGGCAACACAGATGGCAAGTATGCACATAATTGCCTCAAATGTTAATATCGCTCCATTTACATCGACTCACTGTTACGCCAACACGGCTATACAAGGAATACGTATAGGGCTGCTACTACGTTGAATCAATTCTCAATTCCATAGCCGTTATTACAGATCTGGATCTGAATTAATTGGCCGTGTATGCTTTTTGTTTTTATTGTGAAAAATCCATTTTTACTTCAAAGAACATTTACTTCGCTCCGCTGTAACTTTTGACCAAAATATTTATTTAAATAATATTAATATTAATCTTAAAAAAAAACATTATAAATATTACAGAATCTTTACCGCCTGGATATTAATTAATTAATCCAATAGGAAAAAATAAATGGAATAAAAATATTTTAGACATTAAACATTTTCTTATAACTATTCTCCTTATTTTCTTCATAAATATTATAAGTCATAATATTAGTGTTGTTTATCGACTATAATATCATCTAGAGATTATGGACACTTTTTATTAAAAACGATCTTTATTTCTCATACGTATTTTAAAATATAAGCGATAGGTATCGTAAGCACAACATAACTTCGCTCGTGCTTCTCCATTTCAATTCTCATAAATATATAACAAGTTACAAGGTCGACTGCATCAAAACTGAATCGTAATTTGATATTTAAAAAAGGATGTTTTGAACTTTAAAAAATACATGTGTCGTTGATCGTATCTAAATATCAGGCTTAACACTTATTTCGACTAATTTTTTACGATCTGAATTGGTACAGGGCTCTAATTATATTCTAAATACGGCAGCCCTTAATACGAATAGAATTCCATTGCCTTCACTTGCATTCGCACGAGAATTATGAGTAATTGCATAACGTTTAACTTTGTATTTGCATTAGGTAACGTATATTCAACACAACCACGGACAAGCCCTGGAACTGATCATATAGAACTTTCCGTCAAATCGGGCATTATATCACACAATTAAAAATAACGTAAATTGTTTTATCACAATGAAAGTAATATGATTGATCATTGGATGCATCGCTTTCCAAGACTCAAATCTAGGAATGAAATATGATTCCTTTGAAAATACAGTCTGATGCATTACTACAGTCTTAGGTTCAGCATTTTCTTATAAGATCTACAATTAAATCAGTTTTCATGATTGCGCGCCGTTCACCTTGCAACAGATTTTAACAGATTTTTCGTTCATATGCCTTTATAATTAGGGTTCTTCCAAATCAGTGCGAGTTAAAATCCAAGATTACATCACCACTACCAGGTCTGGTTGTTCAATAATTAACTTGTGATTAATAAAAACATATTCTAAATCACTTAGTAAATCAATTAGTCCAAACTAAACCATTAATTTTACAAATTTCATTACCTGATTCGTTTGGTTTCAGTTACATTGGTACAGATATTATAATTCTTTTCCAAAATCAAGAAAGATTAAATTGCTTTAAAGATAAAATTGGGATATTTCTGTCTATCATTTAAAAGGAGTTACGAGATAAAGAGAAGGTCAACATAATCAAGGGTACATTAGCAGTACTGGGTATAAAGCGAAGACATTTTGAAGAGCGAGTACAAGTCAATTAGGAAGGAAGCTCATCAATTGTCACTAGACGTCATTAGTGGAAAACCCTTGACACTGGATTAGCTCATCGGCTTGAAGATGACATTGGAAATTCCATTGATTAATTCGTTCTGTTATACGAGTACATTACGAATGCCTTGTCTATAGAATAAGAGATATTATAACTCTTGTTTTAACGAGCAGCCAATACAAACAATTTTGTCCTCCCCAAATGCCTAAAAACTGTAGGAATTTTTCTATATAAAAAATTAATACATTGGAATTTTTCTATAGAAAAAAATTATATATAGGAATTTTTCTATAGAAAAAATCCTATATACCACTCTCGTCTTTCTCTTTGAAAGATTTTCTCCCCCGTATAATAGACTTTTGTAGACAATTTTCAGCTAGAACAAGTTTGATCTATGCCCCATGATATTCTAGATGAGATTCGAGGTTATTAACTCTTGAAAGTAATTTGTAAAATAAGAAGATAACTGTTTCGCTGTTGCCACAATCCGCCGTGTGTCTGTGCTGGAAATGTTGAGATAAAGACATATCTTTGGATTTCTATTTCTTCTCGAAGACCAAAATAGGCTAAGCTTTTACCTCGTAATGCGTATGAATTTTATACCAGACAGTTATAATTTTTTTATCCAATCGAAACGTTAATTAGTAGATTATAAGATGAGATCAATTAAAAAATGTACAACAAATGAAATGGAAGCCTTTAACTCGCATTATAATTATCTAAGCACTTTTAATGGCATTCGCGTAATTAGCACGTTGTTATGGAAAAGTACGATCTTAGTCTCCCTGCAATTAGTGGTGACAATGATGACAGATAACATAGTCACCAGCCAATTGCTCATTAACAATAATTACACTGGATAGCAGAACCTAAGAACTTTAATAAGATCTGCAAAACGTATTTTTTCAATTATTGCACTGTTGCTCTTGACTTTTACGATTACTATTTGTGTTAATCATCGATTTGAAGTTTATTTTAAGCTTTTATTGGAAACTGTTAATAAGAATGAAATTAAAGTAGCCTCTAGTCGTACAAAGGTCGGAAGCCGCTAACTGCTGTTGAGCATCAAAGCATTTACGAGTAATCTTTAATAGGTCGGGAATTTTTCAAAATGTTTTAAATGTATTATTACACAACAGATGTCTAAGACTTGCCTTAAAAATGGATTTTTTAAATCTTAATTGGATATATTGATGGTTTTTATTCCAATTTCATAACCAGCATTAATGAAAAGTTATTTCACTGTAAGTTAATTTGATTCACGGAATCGACCTTAGATTTTCGAAATTGAGAAGACAGTGTCATCCAAAGTTACGAGTAAAAATTTGATAATACATAGTTTTTTTTTATAAAATGTTAAAGCGTAACTTCTAAAAAACCATTAACCAGCCATGTCACCCCAAACACGTGTGGGACTGACGAGGGCAGGAAGTTCACCGTAACCCGCGTTAACGGCGTC
The DNA here is from genome assembly GCA_018248895.1 of Carystus phorcus. NCBI lineage: Eukaryota > Metazoa > Arthropoda > Insecta > Lepidoptera > Hesperiidae > Carystus > Carystus phorcus. Next base: position 10,919 of record DWJN01002115.1, on the reverse strand, counting down.
TGCCGCGAGCTAAATTTAGCTTCCACCTGGTAAACATTGACGGTGTCGGATTGTACGGTGGGTGTACAGACATTTGGAGGAAATCAGTTAATAAAACGTAATTTGGTGATGAAAATAACAGACTTAATGAACTGAGTGACAATAGAAAATTGTAATTATTTTGTGTCATCGCGATCAAACTACACTGCACAAATTAAGATGGTTCGTGGTATATTTGCTATTTATGTTACCTTTATGTGGAATTTATTCATATATTCCTTCGATTTTTTTACAATTACCTTGCATCAATATTATTACTGATATTATTAATTTTCCATGGAGCTTCCCGGAATGCTTCTGTGTTGATTATTTAAAATCAATTTGCTTGTGAAATGAAACACCATCCGTAATAGATAGAATCAAATATAAACAAAAAATATTTACCCACGATTGCGAATTCGTCTCTGAAAAGAGAACCAGTTGATTCTGTATCTATGTCAAAAGATAAACGTGCTAAAGTCGATAATTAGAAATCTTAAGAAGTCGTTGTTGAAAAAGAAAGCATATCATGAATACGAATTAAAAGCGAAGCGATGAAAATGAAACGTGCAAGAAACAATTGGTTGTGACGAATGTCTGTCCACAAAATAGACGGAGGAACAAAACGAAAACTTATTAAAGCAGTTGAGATAAGAGAAATAGAAAACGATACTTTATGTAACAAGGCTACCTGACCGGTCTGGCGGAACTTAGCGGCTGTTTACATCAAACGATACGATGTCGTTAATGTTCGACGATACAATATCGTAGAAAGCAAAATATAAAAACTAAAGCAGAAAAGACACATTATAAAGCTGATATCGTGTGTCTTCCTGCTTTGTATATGGCTCCCACGACACAGGGAATTCCAGTATGGGTCTGTGAATATGTGGCATTATTATTATTATTCGATGGGAAAAAACTTAAATGTCGCAAGTGCCCGGAGCGAATGGACTGATGACCTAAAGAACACCAGAAGTAACTTGGTTAAGAAAGTCCAAAGGACATGTCGAAGGATTGCAAAATACAAAAGGCCTCTATCGAGTAGTTGATTTAAGCGTGTAAGAAATAGCTCATATGTTTATAAAGTTTGTAAGTAATCGAGAAATTAAATAAACAATTTGTGGCTAGTGATTTTTTCAAATGATCATTTCCTTACGTCATGCTACAATATCTTGTCGTACTATAGTTACGATATAAAAATTCTGTTAGTGTAAAAACTTCTCAGATTTGACTCAGACAATATAATATCTCCATTTCACGGACATCATATTACAACGATGCAGTTATTATAATTCCGAGTACTAAATAAATATGAAAGTGATAGTATCCGAGTTATTTGGTTTAGTTTACGCTTACTTGAACTCATGAAATTCTTATGAAATCTGACGCCTTTGTGTTTGAACTATTACATAATATGGGAAAATTTAATTTTAGCAAACAATGGTTTATCTTTATAATTTTATATGTATACCGTATGTGTATTGCAAGTACATGTGTATAACATGGACTGAACTTCCCTCATGATGGCAGCGGAAATTCACCTATGTGACTTACACGTGTGTGTAACAGTCAGACTGCAATAATTATATTTTACTAGTAGACCCGGCGAATTTCGTATTACCTTGGAGATTTCTAATAAATGTTCAGCTCCTTTTGGTCGTAGCGTTATGTTATACAGCCTTCCTCGGTAACTGTGGTATCCAACACAAAAATATTTTTTCAATTCGAACCAGATTAGTGCGTTCAAATAATCAAACAAACAAACTTATCAGCTATACTTTTTAATATTAATATAGTATAGTAGTACAGTATTACATATTATTCTATGAGACTCAATCGCGTGATTCCAAATGGTCCAAAATCTTTAAGGGTTCATCACGGAGCTTGGGATATTTATTCGAGAATTAGTCTCCACCCACAACGGTCACTACTAGACGACGAACAAACAGCAGTTCAAACACCCACCTTCCGGTGCACTAACGGATCGCCGGCTCGATGCACGGTAGAATGCAAAATAGAAATTCATTACAGATTTTATTGGAACATAGAAAAAGTAAGTTTCTAACCAACTTCAAAAAGAGGTTCTCAATTTGATCGTATTTTTTTATTTATTACTTAATAACTTTTTACTAGGTGTACCAATTTGATGATTGTTTTTATATTCGAAAGTTGTTGTTTGACATAATATTTAAGCTACATAAGATGAAAGATAGTTTTGTGTATTCCTAATAATGCTGCCCTGCCCTGAGTCGTGCGTGCCATGGACAATACAGAAAATATTTACAAACGCACACCCAGACCGAGAATAGAAATTTATAATAATCATTTAAATTTCCGCCTCGCTAGAAATCGAACCCAGGGCCCTTCGAACGGTGGTCCGGCGGCTGTTTGCTAGTGTTCGTTGGTGGCGGTGACCATTTAATACCACGCAGCTGGTCCGCTCGTTTATTGGCTATTTACATAAAAAATATAAGCACCCTTTGTGTTTTATTGCTTGTTTTATAAAGTTTGCATAAGTTACCAAAAACCTTGAAGGATCAAACCATTCAATTGTTATTTGGAATCTAGGTTAGATAAGCAAAGTAAGTTAAGTTTAACATGTCTGCCTCACAGATATTCCATCTCAAGGGTGAGACAAAAGCGTGATCACCTGCGAAATGCTAAACGATTTCCGTACCGAATCACGTACGAGAAATACCGAATTCGTGACAAATAAGGCGCTCTTATAAACTCTGTAACCCATAAAATTATACCCGAGATCGTAAATCGACAAGCGATTGTAAATGTAGGGACTATTAAAGTTTTTTGACGATTTATAATCGACTTAAAATAAATCGGGTTTAAAGCCAGAATTTTCCCATCGATAAGGATATCATTTGTCTTGTGCCTGTGTGTATGTTCCAAAAAAACATAATTAGATTTTTATTCTATATATTTCGCAATAAAAGATGCACGTATTTTGAATAACTGAACGTTTACTTGGTGAATCTCGCTCTATTTAGACATCACAAATGATTAAATTTCAACACCCCAGTTAAAGTTAATTGATGCATACAATCGTAATATAATAAATTTGCTTATTACTCATCACACACATCACGTTTACGTGTTAAATATATTAATCATGCCATTTAGGTCACTTATCAAAGCTATTAAATCATAATCAATCTAATTCAATCGATTCAATTATATTATAAATTGTTCCACACATACTTTGTAACAGTACTTCAGTTTAAGACGCAATATCACACGTTTACAGGGATTAAGTCCAGCTTTATCTCATAACTGACAGTTTAAATTAAATTACAGTAATAAGGACATTGAATTAAGTTTAATTAACGTGTCGTTTTGATTTAAACCGTGACTTTAAATCAGCATTAATAATATAATTCGTAAGACCGTTTACCGATTTTTCATATCGTATTTTTGACCCTTTTCATTTGTCAATACAAATTGCAGGTAAAGTACCTATTGTATGCAGGTAAAGTGTATAGGTTGTCAGGTAAAAATTGTGTTTATAACGCCAGAGTAAGAACTTAGTGGTTTAGCTGTTATAGTTATTATATTAAACGCAAAACAATATTATGACGAAATAAATAATCACTTATAAGGTAGCTCTATCGATAGTTCAACTCAAAGGGTCATATCATTGTATACACATTATACATCCATCGTTATCAGAGTATAAATGATTACTATATTCTAACGCATGTTCTCTAATAAAGAACTACGTGTGCCCGCGACTTTATCGGCGTGGAATTTAACAAAAAAATTTTTGTTCAGTTCTCAAATTTTACGATAAATTAAAATTCTAAAATAAAAGAAAGCCTAAGTTACTCCTTATTACATCAGCTATCTGCCACTGAAAGACCCATCAAAATCGCTCCAGTCGTTGCACAGATTAGACGGAACGAACAAACAGTAAAAAATTGTAAAAACTGTTGATTTGGTATATGGATCGTGTATATACTTATTTATTCGTATAGATTGCTGAGACTCCTAGACTCTAAATTGACACGGCTTGAAAGAATACTTACACAGCACTATTGTTAAAGATTCCCACAATGAAACCGACAAGTTAGCACTAACAATGCCAACTGTTTACGTAATCTGCATTGCTTCTATCTCAATGGTCAGTAATAACTCTTTCGACTCTATTTCCCTGGTGATAGAATCTAAAATGTCACGAGAATGCGACATTACAACACAATCTTCATGCTAACGTCTTCTCAGTTTGCAAGATATCTTGAAATATTTGGAGGTTTACCCAACTATTGGCGCATGTTACAAAGGGACAACGAAATACTAAAATCTTCCAGTGGTGGTTTACACATTAAACTCAGCTAAAGAAAATATTACACATGTTAACCCTAAACAAACAGCTGTTGTGTTCATTAAAGAATATTCTTAATTTCTATTTGAGAACATTATAATGCTATTTTCACTGTTTATGTACAGAACATTCTATTTTTTTTAACTTGATGTAGACTGAACTGAAACCACCACCGAATTGGATATCTAAGCTTTTTGTTTCCACAATTTTGTTAACCATTTCCTGTTTTTCATGCTGTAACTATGACTCATTTCATTTTGTGAATGTTCGGATTTCAGTTCTCTTTTTCTCAGGATTCTACTTCTGATTTATGTCCTGTTATCATATCAACCTGTTATGGAGGCTAAGACCTTCAAAGGAAACATTGTCTTTTGCTTCTTTTGAACAATTTATAACATACTTCAAAAATTTATTTAAGCTTATTGATATCTTATTTATATGTAAATAAGGCTTCAAATTCATCTAATAAATCGAATTACACTGTACCACTACAACGGACAGATCTTAGAATCAAATATGTTGAATCCAAATACAACGACGTTGGATTTTTCGGTTAGATAATTTCTTCACTACGTTTTTCTTTACGGTACCATAATTGCATTGATCGAATAAGCGTTAAAGTTTTTATATGTAGCATGCGAGTATTTTGTAATTCAACTGTCGAAATGCTTGTATGGTATGTGCATAAAATTAATAAAAACGTAAGGTTAGATTATATCGCTGTAGTTTTAACGGCGCGGACGATAGCTCGTTCTGATTTTGGAGGATGTGGTGTGGAGGAACGAACGTATAATTATGATTTCGACACAGATCTTGTATCGAATTCGACCTCTTTGTCTGACCGATTTACTGTTTTGGCTTTTGACCCAAACTGCTCGGCCATAAATAAGGCTTCCGAAAATGTGGAAAGGTTTTTACATTTCATTTGAATTATGAGTAAACCCATTAATAGAAAATAGGAATAATTAGAGAATACTTGAAAGTATCTACGAAACCTTTTCTCAATTATATGAGAAATGATTTTATGTTTATAAAATTGTACACTTCTTATTACCACTTGACTGATACCCTTACTTTTTTTGCTTACAGCAAATGAAAGTATTAAGACTGATTGATATCAGATATCAGAAAGCTGGTGATTTCTATATGAAAGACCAGTACAAAATTATATACATCATGTTATATTAGGGCAGACTATATTAATAATAAATACTTTAATGTTTAACAATATGCCTAAAACTCATAATAGATTTGTCATAAAATTGATTACTTCATGACATGATCAAACATTATGTCGTAGAATAGAATGTTACATTGTCAGTTGCTACATGTACCGAAACCGTATAATTAAAGCAATAAAAAAACGTTCATAAACCTATATCTCTCAACTACATTCCTTGTATTAGAATTACGCCAGAAACACCACATGATACGAGAAAAAGACGTACAACGCTCCGGTTGAGAATCAAATTTGGAACATTGTAATTCACGTTTAATTAAGCTACGAAGCCGTCAGCAACAAAGCAACACAATTTTATGGAACGACTAAATCTAGAAAGTTCTAGTAACTTCTAGGCATCGAGTCTCATCAGACACCTAACGTGAGTTGTGTAGGTACAAAATACAAGGAAGCAAGTCATGGATGGCGGGTGCCGAACAGCAGTAATCGAGAACGCTATTATTCCTCGCGAGATTATCGTGGGCGTCACCTTGACATGACACAATTCTTTTTAACAAGTTTTCAACTGGTTCGTACCCAACAACTCATTCATTTAAGATTCTACTGAATTGAAATTGAATTGTTCCACAATTTGGCTAATTGACTCAATAATTTATCAAGTTATCCATTTGTTTTTTAATTAGACGACCCGATACTGTCTATTACAAACAAGCCCAGGTTCGATTTAGAATCAATACACACATCTAAACAGATATTTATTTTCATACTTAATGCACACAACTACACAAAAACAATCAATGTATGGAGTGAAATACGATTACTCACCTCACACACACACTAAAAGATTAAAAATTGTCAAAGTTTATAATTTAATTTTAAATTTACAGTAATAAATTCTAGAACTTTCTTGAAGACTTCGAAATAAGGTGCAGCTGGTATAAATGTGTTTAAAGCCAGCGAACAATTCTTCAAGTATAAACGCAATGAACTGGCCGTAAGGTAATGGCCGTGGGCGTCACCTTGACATGACCCGTACGCGGACGACGGTGTTATTTCAAAAATTAATTTGGAATCTCCACCATCTTTAACTTTTTCAGCATTCCGTACGACCGATAAAAAAGCTGATATCCGTCCAGCTGACATATAAGATGTTGGAATATTCTGCGCATAATTATACCGTTTACAAGAATGAAGCAATCGCGGAAGTTTATCCCAAATTAATAGCTTTAATTTTAAGAATTAATTTCGGGGGCGAATTTAAAAAGAATAAAATCGTTAAATGTATCATATGACGTCAGATGAAAGAGTGATGTGTATTCAAGTAAAATTCACTGTGAATGAAACTTATAATAATTTGGTTTTCACAAACAATTCGAAAGTCAAGTAAAGGAGATATATTTCATAATTTAAATTATAATGCATAGTGTAAGAAATATACGGAAATTATCCGTTCCCTTTTTCTCCGAAACTGCTGAAGTTACACATGAAAATATACATACAAATAAAAAGGACTATCTCTTTAAACTTTCTTTACTATGCTAACGGTTAGTCCCGAATAACTTTGAACACTATCCTACCCAAGTTCGATTCACACTTGACCAGTTTTTTGTTCTCTTCATTTATAATTGACGGTCCACCTCTCAGTGGAGGTGCTTGACTGCTGCGGAATGTTTTAACATATTCGGTTATTAAATGTTTTCTTCGAGTTTATAAATGACGCTGCCGTGTCATTGTTCTTTGGTTATCACATACCGTTTATCAACGTGTCAAGCTACCTGCTTTCTATGAATATTGTTTATTGAACGAGGCTTTAAACTATAGCCAATCATGCTGGTCAAGACAGATAAGACCGCATACAGAAAATGCATATATATGTACATTTATTTACGCTGTCATGACAATAGCAATGTGATATAGAAAATTCTTTTATTATTTCGATAATTCACTGGAAAACATTTGCTGTGTCAAAACGGGAATAAAAGTATTCAGGAATTATTAATTTCACATAAAAACTGGGCAAAAGCGACATGCAGATATAGAAAAAACTCCTTTTCCCAGGTTTCTTTCAACAGACTGGGCATTAGTGCATTCGGTTACCTCTAAATCCACTGGTCATCTTACTTGAAGTCCTTCAAAGATGTTTACGTTCCGTTAGCTTTCGGGGATATCAAAACAAACCATTAAAAATGACGTTCCCAGTCAAACAGTCATTAATCTATACCACGACGTACCTAATTTATTATAATCTTTTCATTCTGGATTCATACTCCGAATTCTGAAGCAAACTTTCAAATCACAAGACTTTGTAATAAAAGTATAAAATCACTGACGGAATCGTTTGTAACATGTACGTAATAAAGCAATTTGAGGCCATAACACATTCGGTATCGTATACGGGGAACGCAAGATACAATTTGTAGGGCACTACCCTCTACTCCGACATACTCGTACATATATCAAACCGAACGGCACATTCGCTTACCAACACATTCACCGTGCATTATTTCTATGAACTCCTGATTGGTAGTCGCGTGGAAGTGGGCCTTGATAACTCACAATAGACACCGCTTTCCTTTGAAAGTGATAGTACATCATTGATAAGAACAGAAAATTATTATTGGCCTGGTTTTCTAAGTGATTTATACCAGCTACTGGATATTGAATGCGGTTGCTAGACGATTAGAATATTACGTTAGAGCGCTGCGAAGCGGTCAATGGCTACTGCGTCCACTGTTCCGATTTGATAGTTTCAATGTATGTATGTTATTAAGTATTTCAACTTTCTCAGTCTTACTGCTGCAGTCAAAAATAAATTTCCAAAAAAAGAACTATAACTGATTGTTGTCTGTTTAAGGCAAATATATTTAAAAATGGGGGGGGCCTTTATATACGTAAGGGAATTCAAAACTAACTAAGCCATAGATCCCGGTTGTTATCGTAAATAGTAGTCGTCAAGGCACGTCGGAGGCCTTCCGACATCTTAAAAACTTCTGACACTTGGATTGACAATAATCCTTTCACTAATCCGCACTAGAGCAGCGTGGTGGAGTACGCTCTAGACCTCAGTGATGAGAAGAGACCCGTGCCTAGTGGACCATGGCTGAAGGCAATGAAAACCAGACGAAACCAGCGTCTAAAGATACGTTAACTGTCAGGGCTGACGCGAGCGCACCCTCACCGGAATACCAGTGGAATCTATTTCTAATTTATCTGTAGCCCACTGGCTATTTTCGCGTACAATGCATCTGCCAACTTTCACGAGTACAGCCCTCATTTATCATAAACTATGGGCTGGCTGGATTGAAATCAGAGTATTTAGGCCTCGATGTTTTATTATACTTTTATAATTGGGACGCTATTTTTAAATGTGTTAATGAAGTTGTTTTGATCTTTAAAGTTTGGCAGAAATAATTACTATAACAGAATTTAATTTATACGAATCTTGTTGTTTCTTATAATTGATGGATAAAGTATTGCGTTTATTTGTTTACTGAATAAATTTAAAATCGGTTTAATTTTAATGAACATTTGTTCAAATCGTGTTGATGAGAATTTAAAAGTAAATTAAAACAATTATAATAAATGGGTTGTTTGTTTTAACTTAAATTTACTTTTAGTATAGATTACCACTCAGTTATTTTTAGAGTAATGAACAAATACAAAATTGATAGATCTTAATTTACTGTTTATAAATCGGAAATAACTACATACTTAATTGAATTTAAAGAAAGCCCGATCAAAGCCAGTTTTTAAACATGTTTAATTTATAACTTTAATGAATGAACATCGAGCTCATTTTTAAACTGGACATTAAAACAAGCGTGTTCATTAATTTAAACGAATCCTTTGAAGTCGATTTCTTTAATTCCAAAGAAAAATCTTTCAGTAATCACAAACGACCGATCTTTGCAAATATTCTCAATATCCCTGGAATAAATCCCTTACAATAAATTTTCTATAAAAACCAATCCATCCATTATCGCTTTCTCCTGCAAATGTCGCATTTTACATACAATTAAATGCTAATTTCAATTGCTGATCGTATATGCTCGCGTCTCGATGTAATTGGTGTAATGCTATACAATTTTGAGTCTTACACCTCGGTGATAGTACCCGTATTGGGTTAATGATGAGTGTGTAGTGAATGTAAATTTCAGTAAGATGTGAAACTGAACACATTATGGGAGAGCAATGGGAGACTACACACATAAAATATGTTTGTATGGCGTTCATTAGGATTACTGAGCTGTGCGTAAAATAGATCCACATGAGGTTTAAAATATACTTTGACGTTATTAACCGGGAAGATCAAAACGTCACGTGAAAAATGTGAAAACAGTAAAAAAGTTCTTTTCAATACTACTACATTGATGAAGATCATAAAATGTTAGTAAGCGATTCATAATTCACTGTATGAAATAACTTAAATAGTTATGTAGTTAAATATTTATGTAGTATGACAAGTAATTAAAACACCTTTCAAGTCAAGTGCGGCGCAAGGTCACTTCGGTACGGCCAGCAAAAATTATATGTAATATGACAAACAAACAGTGATTTGCGAGTTTAAGCTTATTGATTCGATATATTTTATTAAGATATAAGTAGATTATGAAATAGTACAGCTGCCAGATTCACAATTACCTTGTTAGTATATATCATAAATCCACCATTGAATATAATTTCACAAAAGGTACTATTTTTAAGGGAAACAATTAAAATGTGAGACAATAATCACCATAGAATGTTCTCTTAGCTATTATAAAATAGTTGTTTGTATTTTAACTATCCTTCGACATAACAGATTGAAGTACAGTGATTATATAAATTGAGTTACTTGCCTGTATTACAAAGTAATTTTCAATAATATAAAATCTTCCCAACTAAACTTCACACTTGTACTTCGTCACATCTCGAGATTAACGAACGATCGTAAAAAGTAATTACATAATTTATTTATCAGGAAATAAAAATGTCCGATGATCTTTCTTTGCGGACCTTACGCAACACCGTCATATCCATTCACTTCGTAATGGCGACGAGGGCTCGAGACAATCATCGCTGCTGTCGGTGTAATGCGGCCATTACAACAATTACAACTATTATTATCGGCAATTACATTATTTATGCTAGCCCATGTCGCATTGTTATGGCTTTCGCTCACAATGCTGGTAATGCAAACATACGTTGTATATTTACAGACGTTTGATTTCAGTTCACGGTGTTGCCAGATGTTCGTACAGGTTCATATCACCTTATTGTTCCGTGTTAGGTGTGACAAAATACGTAATACGCAGTTTTTTAACTCATATTATAAATATATAAAGCCACTCACTGATCCTCACTAGAATTCCCCATGATGCAATAGACAACACAGAAGGTATCTAC
>DWJN01002114.1:0-15985 GCA_018248895.1 Carystus phorcus | reverse complement strand
TGTCACTGACATTATTTTGGGACTCAAAGTGCACTTCTTCCATTTATTCGATACAGTATCCGAAAAATCGTGGCACAGTTGAATAAACCAGCGAAAAATATTTGTTATTTGTACGTTGTTTTATTCAACATGCAATAGAGCGATTAACTAAAGCTCGTACGATAAACCGCAATTTTTATGTCGGCAATTACTTTCTTTTTTCGGCGTTAATCGAGGTACGATTGATTAATTATTCTTTTCAAACATTTTTCATCTACTTTTGTTTTTTTTTACTATGTTCGTTAAATTGAAACAACGTGTCGTGAGATGTCGTAATGGAAAACTGTGACTGTAAGTTCAAGGGTGGAAGATACCTGTATCTAATCTTTATGTTTATTATAAATGTCTTGAAATTCGTTGCTAGTTTTTTTGAGGTATTTGGGCAACTTAGAATTCTAACCCCTCTCCCATACCGGCACACAAGAGTATCGTAACAGGCAACACAAGCCAGTTCCATTTATTAGGCCATTGCTTACATTTTGTTATATATTAGCTGCATTCGGCGTGCATTGGAACGCATATTAAAAAAATAAAATTTAAAGAAAGATCTACGTGTACAAGAACACTTTCGTAGTCGTAGTCGTATAGTACAATAAACTATTCTTTTTCTTGCCTTAAATTTAAAATAAATTTTATTGAAACTTAAACTAAAACAATTTGGTTTCTTAACTACATTAATTAACGTAAATATATTTTTTTCATTTCCGAAACATTAAAATGGTATTTTAATTTTTTCATATGAATAAATAAAACAATTCTATTAGTTTAAATATGTTTATAAGAACGTCAGAAAAATTCCAAGTACTTAAATAATTGTAAATATCTATCTATGCCACTTACTGAGTAAAATACTTAATTTGTATAAAGCTACATGAGATACCATAATATTAAAACTAGTCTTATGTCTGATAATTATTATCCCTTCTATTAGCATTTTGTGTTAAGAATTAGGCTTTATAGTACTAAGAGTTAAACATAATGTGTATTGTTCTGATTCGAAACTATTAGAAAATACAATACAAATAAAATACTTAATCACAATACATTACAATATCTGTAAATATACAATCTGAAACACTGTAAGGTAACACCAAACAATTAGAAACGTAAAACATAAATATACACAATATACATACAAAATAATATATAATATGCGTTAATCATATACTCGTAATATAACATAGACTAAGTTTGCCCCTGTGTTCAAGTTTCAAGAAATTCGATGACACTTTTCTTTTAAATTGACTGCAAAATTTGTGGTAATTTTATTAATCATAGCATCATAGTAGAAATAGTATAAATAAATCGTTAATTTCATGAGATTTATCGGAAATATCAGATACGGTAAACAGTCGGTCGTATTTGCTATCTATTGCAAATCTGCAGATACTTAAGTTAGTTTCGTTCTATCTAATCTATTGGCTTCAGCAATGCCACATGCTTTGAAAGTGAATGCGACAGCATTCTCTTTTAACTCCGATAGTAGTAAAACAGTGACCTTAGAAGGGAGCTAAAAGATAAAAATATTCTTAAAATTGGTTGGTAAATGCTTTGTAGAAATCGTATAAGAGTATTATTTTTAACACATATTCAAACCTCATCGTTTTATTTTTCGGAGGTCAATTTTCTTATTCTTATAATTAAGTAACATTTATGTATGTACAATAGCAAGCACATATTTGGATCAGAATCATTTTCGAATAACACTCATATAAATTGTACGAAATGAAATCAATTTTATGTAGTCAATTTTTAATGGAAATGTTTCGTGGAATTCCCTGAAGCTTGCAGAAGATACACAGTGGCCCAAGATATTCGCAAAGCAATAAATGAGTATCATCCGAGGTTAGTTTTAAGTTAGTTTAGAATAGTAACATGTGAGCGTTGATGTAATTATGACAATGGTATGTTTGTTTAAATTAGTGCGTTACAGTTTGTGTACAGATGGATTGTTGTAAGAAGTAAGTCATTTTGTATGTCTCGCACACATTATTGTTAACCTCCAAGAAATAATTGATCCATAGACGAGTGATGTCTACAACATATATTTCATTTCACTAGTTGAGGTTTTTCAAAACCTTTATTGTCTCATTTAAATCAAACAGAATTTGCAGTCGCTTCGATATCTGTTTATGTTTCTTATTCTTGCTTATTATAAATTAATTTAAAACTGTCTAAGAGTCTATAGAAAGTAAAGGGTATTAATTGAATATCGTTTATCGTTTTTCTTCTAAATTAGTGCGCTCACTATCTAAGGCTGCATTTCTACTTACCATCAGGCTGGATAGTTGCCCACCATTAACATATTTACTCTACAACTTTCAACGATAGAAAAAAAAACTATATTTGAAAATAGAATCAAATCAAAATTTTTAATCTTTGGTTTCACAAGAAATTGGTTTTGCTACTGTATTTTTGTTATGTTATACTTTTTGCTTTAATGCATCACTCCTATGGTGAACACCTGTAAATACAATTTTATATTTATTAAATTATCAGACCCGGATGGTACTCTTGTATAGAAATTGATGTTTAAACGTAACCCAATAGTATAGGTACCCAATACAGATATATAATTGCATGATATATTATAATGTTAATAGCTATTAAAACAAAAGTCCGGATGTAAATACATAATACTGGGACGAAAATATTTATAGAGTACCATACATGTTTTATTGGCTGATAAGCAATGATCAAAACAAATTGGATACAACTGGATTGACTAAATACATATTATTCTCGTGTGACTTAACAAAATAAGTCATTGTTAAGCGCTCGTAAAATAATATATTACATAAGAAAGTCGTTTGATTTAAACATTTTACACACGAATGAGATGGATGATATTTATTGATAATTAATTCACACAAAGAGGAAATTTTGAACGAATTCTATGGGGAAATTAAATTCTAATTTTGGAAGAATATTGCATTTTGAATATATTCGTAGGTGGTATCGGGTTTTGTTGTGAACTAGTTTAAATCTTCAATTAAGAATTAAAATAACATTATTGCAGAATTATAGTATTTATATCCTACATTATGTTAACACGTAAAATGATTTTATGTTAGGAGTTAGTTGTAAGGAGATTCGTTTCCCCATATTGTTAAAGAGATTTTTTATTACCTGAAAAAATCGAAACCTGAAACCTATTTTATTTACTACGCAGGATCGGTATTTATTTCACAGATAATATTATATTTATTTCAATGATATAACACTATATTAAAATTCATAATTTGTATTTAAAAATATTCGATAGAAATAATAATACTTATTTTGCTATATTACTATTAACATCGCTACAATTTTGTATAATTATTGTTAAAAATAACAGATTTTTTCTACTTGTATTATTTCGTACAAGTTCCATTTTATTAGATGTCCTCTAAGTAAGTTTATTTTAATTACATAGCTTTGGAATAATTACATAATTTACCTTTACATTAGCAGATAGTAATAATAATAATAATAACTGATACATGCAAATATTATTATAATGCAAATAATGTGTATTATAAAACAGATGATTTTTAGGAATAACTCGAAAATTTCGTAAAACGAATTTTTTTAAACACGTTGGTCCATTAAATTAGTACTTTATTACATTTATATATTTTAAAACGCTTAGTATATGTATATTGTATTAATTAGTTGAGTTTTGAACATTACTTTCGCATAATGTGATATAATGACATATCTTATTTCCCAAAAATAAATCATACTCGTGATAAGAATAATATAATTTAATATTTATTTGATATCTCTAAATAAATTTATAGAAACCTCATTTCTCATAAATTAAATTTGTATAAACAAGTCATCGTAATATTGGCATTAATAATGGAATTATACGATGCATTATTAAAATCAGAACGGTAAATTTGAACGGGAATGAGACAATTGTAAATTACTGCGTAGGCTATGCAAGAATTTCAGTATAATTGATGGACTGAGCTTAGAATTGGGTATAGGAAGTTAGAATGGTTTTGAGTGTATTTTAAAAGATTATAATATAAGTATAAGAAAAATTTAAAAGGTAGTCCTCAACATGATATTTTGAATTAAAATTATTTGATTCGAGTTTCATTATTTATTTGTATACTGTTTCGAAATATGCTTATAATTACGCACAGTATTATTATAATTACTTACCAAATTTAATTCTCTTAATTATAAGTTACAATTATAGATTAGTTCTTAGATTTTATTTTAGTATCATGATTGTGTTTTTATTCATGTGTGTGTTTTTAAATAACTTATTACAAAATATGAAATAAGTAATGTACGTGTGTTTTGTATTTAGATATATACTTTGGTATGGATTGTTCAATGCACGATGCTCTAACTTTGTCTGCAATACCATGTCAAGTCATTAGAAACTCCTATAAATTTAATATCCTAAACAAAAGTAGGCATTTTTTATTTATAAACTCATACGAAGTTGTATCCTAATAGTCTAAAAATGTATTCAATGTCGTATGACGAACGCTGTAGAAGGATGGCCCAGTTTGTTGGAAGTATATTCACGAATACATTGTACTTCCGCATTAAAATGACGAGCTGTATATTATTTAAAGTACATCATACAGTAGAAAGTTAGAAAATTTAATTACACGAATATTTTATCAGCAAGTCATACATATCAAGTTTGGCCCACAGTTTGTTAGCCAATAGTCCAATACCTAATCATTCCACTTCGATCCTAACGATGTTGTTATATTTCATGTGTAAACGATAACTTATTAACTAAATTAAACTATTTGGAGAATAACTGTCATTGAATTATTTGTCTATTTATGTCATACGTGGATTCGGTCATCCTTTACGAAAAGAACGATATGAATGAGCACATGTCATCAATTTTAATAGTCCTAATACATTACCAAACAGCTACGACACAGTTTTCACTATTGCAGTTGTTTACAAACAATAGTACCAATGTAATTTGTTTGTTTTTGTGTTTAATAATATCTTAAATCTTTAAAATTTCTTGGTATATGTATATCGATTTATGTATCTGGAATATTATGTGTCACATGGTGTATCGCGTATATTATTTATTATTTGCACGCTTTTTTCTTAGTAACAGTATCCAAAACTGATAATATTCGGTATCTAAACAAGTGAAAATGAGGTTGAGGTTTAAAAATGTGTGTTTGCTGACTGCGAAATATTTTTTGAGGTCTTCAGTGAACGGATACCACAGTTACAACGAACTGTAGTCTCCTTTTAACTACAGCCTCTCAAGCTATGCTAAATTGAATATACCTTCTCGTATAAAACTCAAACTAAAAATCCTATCATATAAAAGCTACAATGCTTGAGCATTTACTATGTTTTCAAGTACGTCAACCGTTACTACGCAGTAACGTGCAGAGACAACTATTTGATTTGTTTTGAGTCAAAAATTTAGAGAAACATAATGTACTTATTACTCAGTTTGGGTTCAAAATATCGGAGAACTTTAAAAGAAAATTTAGCTAACGTTCAAAGAAAATTTAGATATGGGTAATAAATTTAGCAAACGGAATGTGTAAAAATGAGGCCAATAACACCTCCCTCCCTATCACTTTTTAGCGTCTACTTGACCTGTTATAAACTGTGGTCAGATATACGTTTTTATTATTAAATCGATGAAACACAACGTGTTTCAAAAGTACAGAAGTTCAGTAAATATTATTTTGAAACACATTAAAATGTTCGATTGGGTCTGTACTTGACGATGCTGTTCCTATTATTTATTGCGACGCTGCGCTTGTTTATTGCAAATTATTACTTAATAACTAGTGATTAGAAAATGTTGTCGATTTATTTGCTATGATATGCAAGAACATCACTGCTACATTCAGTAAAAAATGTTCAAAATCGGAAAATTAACATACATTTGTGGCAAGATATATAACAACATAGAAATTGTAAAACATTTGAATTTTAATAACAAAAAACTTAGTTTTATTATTTAACTATTCATAATAGAACAGAGGTTAAAATAAACATAATTAAACAATAAAAATGTATTCCATACTCATCCGATCAAATATAAAAATATTCGTCAAATACTTGATTAAATAAAGAGTATATGAAAGACGTGAATAAAGTCCGCAATCCTTTCGGGATTTCTTGCATGTCATAATAATAGATTGTGGCAGCAAAAAATTATGTGTAGTATGTGTCTTGTATTAGCATTAGATTTAAGGAATATTGTGTGTTTATTTCTTAATTCCTTTGTAACAAAACAGATGTGAAGAAAAGTCGAATATGTTTTGAACAGATAATTGTTTATTGTTTATAGCGACTTACTAACTTTATTGAACGCAAGAAAATTATTTAAGGCTATTTTATGGCTATCCGTAACTCCCGCCATGTTAAAAATCTGTTGATAGCTCGCGAGATTCAAATAGCTTACATTAGAAATATGTAAACGCATAGACATTGAGCTAGAAACCGTAGATCAAAAACTCGATAATAAGCAAGAGAAAGGGTAGTCTCGGAAATATCAGGATCTCTAGCGATTGATCAACATTTTCACGAAAATCCACACGATGCAACGAGAGTGACTATAAAATAAGCGTAAAAACAATATTGAATTATTTTAGAACTTGACAATATATTTAAATGTCTACGCAATAAAAAATGTGATAGACAACTTCAAAGCAATTTCGTACAGCAATTATAAAGCCTTCATAAAAATCAAATTAGGCGATTGTAAAAAAATATGACAAATAAGATCTTTTCATGATTACATAGAAAGTCATAATATTTTTTCATAATATGAGACAATATTACGATACGTTGCTATTAAAATTAAAAAATTATCACGATGTCTAGAAACAGTAAATGTTGACCATAAAAAATGTCTTAGATTTTGAATTGTTCAAGATTTTATCAAAACAAATTCGACTTTTCTATATTAAGGAACTTTTCTACCTACTTGTGGTTTCCTATACTTCATTCTTTTGACATTATCTTCACAGATATCTCCAAAAGTCATTAACTTCGGTTACCAAATATATGTATTCCTATCTTTCTTCCTGTATTTCTACTAAGAATATATATACTTGGATGTAATCCACTGATTTAATAAAAATATGTATTGGTAAAATTGCGTTTTACTTTCGTTAATACCCATATCTTTGGACAAAAATTTATTATGAACTGATTCGAAACTGGCCCAAAATCTGATCGAAGTCTTAAAAAAATGATACAGTGTAAAACGAGAAATTTTATACGCTCTATGTAACTTAGACTTTCGTTAGCGCAGAACAATATGTTGTTTATTTAAAAGTTATTCTAAGAGAAAAAAGCATTTCTGGATCGGTACAAACAAAGAGAATCTATTATTAAATATTACTAAGACAGAGATCTGTATAGATAATTGGATCATAGGAAGAACATAAACTTAACTATATTAATTACTGTAACAAAACTAGTGATGAAATGTAATCAACACTACAGATTAGAAACAGAAATAAGGACTTTGTAACTGTTCCGCCTTTGCAATACAATTATACCGACATAATGGAGCTTTCAAAGTCAGGAAATAGGGAAAATTTGTTCGTAACTTGTTCGACATTTCGACATAAGTAGGAAATAACCACTTGACGGTGTTTGTGCGACGTAATAGTGACAAGTTTAGGCTTCCCCTTATTATACTGCCTATAAATTAATTTAAGAGCTGTTTACGATCAGTAAGTATCACAGTTCGTAACAAAAATAGTATATTTTATTAAATTTATTAAACCTCAAGAAAATGGACATCCAATCCTGACATTTCTTTTTAAAAGGCAATAATTAAAACGTTCATAAGTCTGATAAAGATATTATAAACGTATTTAAATTTAATATGACTAATTAGGCATATATCTAATCTAATCAAATATCTAATAATAATATATCTAATTAAGTATGTGTTGTGTTCAGCCTATTTTTCTTAAAGACATGTTTTTTCCTATCTTCCTATTGGGTTGTCTGGAAGAAATCGCTTGTTAGGGATATGGCCGCTCGTTGTATTGTGCATGATAAAAATAAAAATAAGCCGTATTAGGGTGACTTAGAATACATAACCCAATCTCACGCCGGTAGAACAGAGCGTCGTAAGAGACAGAAGGCCCGCTTGGTGGAAGGACTTCTCGTAAGAATTATATTATCGGTTTGGCAAAGGGAGATCTCCCGCCAGGCGAGGTGTGTTGCCTGGAGCCGAGCTCCGACTGTTAACGTTCGGGACTTGTATACCAAGCGTTGTAGAAAACTTTGATAACGTGATTCAGGTCCGACGTGACGTCATCGTGTGACGTGTATTGCGGTCGCCACATCAGTATTATTATGTATCTCTTAATGTTTCACGACTCCAGGATGAAAGTGTAGTCATTTGGAAGGCTTGCGTGGGGACACAGGTCCAACACGTAGAGGCCGCCAGCGGGTTTCCTCGCTATTACGCCATTAGACACTTCCACCCCCGAGCATATAGCTCATTTGGAGCAACATTGACACAATTGCAAAATATTAATTTTACACTACGCCATATTCAGGATTTTTTGGAACACTAAAGAAGATTCCTAACTGTTCTTACAGCTAATGAATATTACATAAATACAATATATTGTATTATATTATGTTTTTTTATTTTCACTTCTAACGTGCATGACTTTTGGTTTAATTAGGTCAGCTTTACATTTTTTGCAGTTATGTCATTGTTGCTCCAAATTATAGTTCTATATATATTATATGATATATTATAGTTCTAGCGACTCCACTCTGACCGGCCGGTTAAGGCAAGCCCAGAGACGGCCTTGACGTTCCTTGATATCCGATCCACCTCAGACGATGAGGAACAATGAGTTCCCCCGGTAGCACTCAGGTCGGTGGTGTCGCTACTCACCAATTATCTCCACAAGCTGCCCTGCGGGCTTATTATGTAGTTATTCAATAACATTATTATTACATAAAATACATAACTTCTACACTTTTCACTTAGAAAACGTAATGTAAGCCATCCATCAGCCTGTAGACGTCTACTGCTGGACATATGCCTCTCGAAATTTAGACCAATCTCATTCCTGAGTCCTCTGAATCCAGCGATGGTCCGCCTTCTTCAGGTCGTCAGTCCACCAAACAGTATGTAAGTATTGACGTTTAATCAACCGAGCATCGGCATATACAAATCTACACTAATATTAGAAAGAGGAAAACTTTGTTTGTTTGTAATGAATAGCCTCAAGAACTACTGGACCGATTTTAAAATTTCTCTCACCATTCGAAAGCTACAATATCTATGAATAACATAGGCTATATTTTATTTTGGAAAATATCTATACGGTTCCATAAGATATTTGGGTTTTTCGGATACAAGGTGTAAAAATTATAATTTATATGGCAAACAACGTTTGCTGGCTCACCTAGTAAGTTATATAAAAACTACTAAAATTACTTTATGTGCCACAAAACAGTGCGCGTTTGTCTCACGTTACTGACGATCATAATTGGTCGAATGGCCTTTCACTGTCGATAATAGGGTCATTAGTCATTATTACTCTCCTTTTCTTACTGAAAGTCGCAACCGGGTAATTCAGAGCTAAGACTCAAAGCAGGGCTTAAAATATAAAGAGAAATTTATATTAAGTAGGTAGCAATGTTATTCACTATTGGGTATCTGTTCCCAGACAGCGTGGAAATATCCCAGAATATCCCACACTTGACAGGTTTCTGCAGAGTTTAGTACCTGATTGAATTATGTATATTTTTAAGCATCTACCACGTAAAAAACAGGGATTTTGTTACAGCTTTAGTTATTTCGACAATATAAGCCAATGGCGTCTGAAATACTGGCTGGCTGGCTTTAAACTTCTGTTTTTGTGTTGATTTTTTTTAACCGATTAACAGAAATTTTCTCATCGTTAATTAGGTCATACTCCAATACAGATTCGTAGATCGGTTAGCGGCTAAGCTTAGTGTGGAAAGTTTTAATTTAACACGAATTCCGCTGAGATGGCTTAACAATAGCTACAGAAGAACTAGAACGGACGCCTTAACGTGCCTTCCAAAACACACAAGAGGTATCAATACGCACCTTCTTTAGTATATTTAGCTGATGGAGTCTTACTGTCAGACAAACCCTGGATTTAGAAAAATGTTTTTTTTTCCATGTTTATTTTGGAGGAAAATTGAGAGAGATTTTTTGAATTTAATAAAATTACTAGCAGACCCGGCCACGCGTTGTTGTGAATAATATTGCGACTTTAAATTGAGATGTAAGCTATTAAGTAGTTTAGGAGTCCATCGTGGACAAACACCGTGCCACGTAATTTATAATATATGTATTAAAATATATAGATATATGAAGAGAAAAATACGAAGAAGAACTATTTAGTAGATTTTCAAAAATACATCCTGTAAAGACATCAAATTGGAAATGAAAATCCAATGTAGGCGAGTGAAAATAGTTAATCAATATAAAAGCTCAGGGCGTATTATATGTGTCAAACGTTTAATTTATTGAACGAAGCTGTAAACAGATTCAATAAGAAATTGTATCTACGTCCAGGGAACTGGGAATCGTGTCAAATATTTGTATCGACATTGACATTCCCTAGCCGAAGGTAAACACTCGCTCTAAACGCCTCAAAAGCCCATCGTAAACATCGTTCTCCACCGATTGTATTGAATCCACTCACTATCTAGCGTCCGAGACCAAACAATTAGGTACTTAAGTCAGCTTTGGTAAGTGATGAAACAATACGCCTGAGGTGGGCTGTAAAACCTATTAGTTTTACCTCGATTCTATTAGGATTTAATTTCTGTTTCAATGAAGCGATGATTGCCTAGTTGCTTTAACGTCGAACCCTAATAGGTACACATTTGTATTACGAATCAATTATTGTAAACCAGTCCAAGGTTATTCTATAAAATTACTCTTTCAAACACCTTTGCAATTAATTTACTCTATTAGTAGCGTAAAGATTTACCGTGAAAATTATAGCCATGTTCTCTTTAATGTTTTTGAAAACGTATCAATCTCATGAGATAGAATACTATGTGATATTGTGTCTTAGGTTAATGAACTTGTGTATGAAATGACTCCTTATTTCTGGGAGTATGAAATAAAAGTGTAAAGAACACAATAACAATAAGTAACAGGTAACGATTAATCTAACTCTGCGTTCACTAAACTTTTGTAGTTTGCTTTTCCGGATGTTTTTACTATAGTTAGAGATATATCTACCTGAATAGATGTATTATAAAAGAATGACGCAGTCTTTTTGCTTCCACAACTCTTTACAAATAAACATAGACTTTATATACATAAATATTAACGTTCCAATTTTAATAAACGATGTGTTTAGATCTGTTTGGTGTTGCATCAAGATGTATATAGCATTCACTTTTCTAGAGAAACTAATTATCATAGTGAAATTCCAAGTTAATAGACAACATTTCTTTGTCCAACACATAGAAACTGTCAACCTCTACTTTACATCCTTGAGTGACAAATTTAATCACTTAAGTTATACACAAATTGAAAAATGAATCTAACTGCAACATTTCAAATAAAAACGATCTTTAGTAGCATTTATATGGAATTAAATTTTTTCCTTTATTTTACACCCTTAAAGATTAAATTTTAGAAAATCTTTTCTCAACACTTGCCAAGGTTACAAAAGAAAATATTTGTTCAAATTTCGTATCACTAGCATCACTAGTTTCAGTCTGGCTTTGATCAATCAGTTACGCAAAAAAGGTTTACTTCTTTATAATAGAAGTATAGAATATGCATATATTTTAAGGGGTCCTGAATACTATTTAAAGTGGATCGTGAAAGTAGTTTATTGTTATTAGCTTGTAGTGTGTAACTCAGCCATATTAATATAAGTTAGGTTTTATTTTATTTATTTATAACTCTTTATTGTTTGCACCACAAAACATATAAATTTGAAAACAATTTTTATCATGCACCATACAACGGGCAGCCTTATCGTTAACAAGTGATTTCTTCCAGACAACTCAATAGAAAGATACAAAAAATCATGTGTTTAAGAAAATTGGGTAGGATGTACATAACACATACTTTAACATAATAATATAGCAGATGGGATGGACTGAAGAAGAAACATATAGGTTAAGCATTATAATTGTAGAGAGTACCAATAAAGATATCGTAAGAACACCTCTCTGGTCAACTTTAAAACATACCATACGTCGTCATCACAAGATATATTTTAATTTAAATTCAATAACTTTAATGAGTACAAAAGTCCGTCGAGTACAAAACTCTCGTATATTATCCACTCGCTTTTACCGGCAGCTTTGCTTTTGCGGTTTCACAAAATGAAATTCCAGAAATACTACGAGTTTGATACGTGAGTCATTAATCGTTGAGGATTTCCCCCGAGAAAATACCATACTGGACGAAGGACCTGAATAAAGTGGGAATCATATACGCATTATTGAATGTGTATACTGTTGGATTCCCGTGCATCCATCCTTCCGCAAAAATCACGGTAACCGTATATTTACCGGGATAAAATATTGTTTAAACGCTATTCCGGACTACAATCTGTCTTTGTGCCAATAGTAACGTTGTTAAGTTACTGTTAGACACAGCTAATCTAATACGAGACTAGCAAAACTAATTTAGGTATTTATTAAATTATCTACATCAGTCAAGTGTTATATTCTCGTCAGCGAGCCGTATATAGTGTATGGATTAATTCAATATTGTCCCTTTATACCCACAGTTTATAATTGAATAGACA
Organism: Carystus phorcus; assembly: GCA_018248895.1. NCBI lineage: Eukaryota > Metazoa > Arthropoda > Insecta > Lepidoptera > Hesperiidae > Carystus > Carystus phorcus. The sequence goes on along the minus strand of DWJN01002114.1, from coordinate 3,191 downwards.
ACGACATCTTAATCATGTTAGGAGCGGATGTGCACCCAAGTTCTGTCATGTTAGAGAAATTATAAAGAGATTATGGACTTAGCTCATCGACTTATATTAAAACCATTGACTAAGCTGTACAATAAACCAGAGTTGAAGATAATCAACTCCGGCCAGCAAGTTTTACTATATGAACAAGAAATTTAAGAGTTTAATCGCTTTAAGGCGAAATCCAACTTCTATTAGATGTAACATTAATAAACCTTAGATGGTTGTTGTTATGATAACCGCAGTTTATATAATTATAATACGGCAAAATTTAGTGCACTAATATCATAAAACCGCTGGTTTCTGAAAGGCTTATCAAACATTTTTGAACCAACAGGCATGTTAACTTAGAGGCTCTGTTAAATTAATTTGAGTCTCTGAATTATTGATAATTGAATATGGCGGATTTTACAAGATTGCAATTTATCATTTCTATAGTGATTAAGATCAATATGGATTTTTAAATTCTTTGTTCTTAATTTTAGTTTGCCTTCATGTTTGCAAACGATTCATTCATTAGTTAAACGGTATTAGTTAGCAGGTGTAAGATCAAGGACGACTAAGCATCACACGACCCAAGCTATTCTTTTTTCTGACATTGAAAAACCAGAAGAATAACTATAATCGCGTACAGCAACTATACAAATCCAATGGAGTAGGTATCCTTGTTTGCGTTGTCATTGCGCTAACTTTGACTCGGTTCATTATTAACTTCCTTTTAAACAATGAGCCGAGCATTTACTTTTTCCCTCCTTTGTAAATAAAGGTAACTTGTATCTTGATGAAAAGTAGACTCGTTTGAATGCGAGATTCAAGGAAAGTTTTGAATAAGTGATCCTTGAAAATGACTTCTTAAATAGAAAAGAAAAAGGCGAAGTTAAAGATAATTTTATTTTCTTAGTTAACGAGACTTTGTTTACGGTAATAGGGTTAGGTAAGTACACTTTTGTATATGGGTTAATTGCTAAAATTATCATGTAATCTCTTGAGGATTATTCTTGTAAAGACTGAGCTCAATAATATCAACGCCCGCTTCTTAATGTTGTATGAGTCGTGACAGGAAAGTTGACACACAGGAATCAAATAAATTCATGTACATTTTTTCAATGTCTGTCTTAACTTCTTTGGCTTTGTATCTTCACCCGCTGATTACTTTTTAAATTTGAAGAATTATATTCGTCGAAAAATATTGCCTACAACTCATTAATAGCCTGCAACTAGGCGTGGGTTTCTCCTCGCCAATAGGAGGTTTAAAGTATAACCCATCACGCTGTTTCAGACTAGATTGGTGGCAGGGTTAGTAGCCAATCCAATTGTCGGAAGTTTTTATGCCATCCGAAGGACTCCGACGTGGCTTAACGACTGCTATCTATGCTAACAGCCGAGACTGATGGCTTAACGTGCCCTCCGAAACAGAAAAGCTCAAGAAATTTTGGCCACTAGCACCACCCATGGAAGTACCGACCATACCACCTACCATGCTCGTAGTTGCTTAACTCCGTCGATCGCTTAGGATCGACGCGAGCCGGACTGTAAGCGCTTCTTCGTGAAAATATTATTGTAGCTACATAAAAATCGAAATTTAATTGTTTATGTCACTGTCAGGCAATCAGGCATACGGGCCACCTGATGGTAAGTGGTCGGAGTCACCTATGAACACGTGCAACATCCGAGGAACTGCATGTGCAATGCTGGCCTAGAAGGAAGCGATAGACACTCTTTTTAAAGAACTCCATGTAGTAGCGCAAGGAGAATGCTTCAGGCAAGCTCGTTCCAAAGACTGCAGGTTCTTGTCAAGAAAGATCGTGAAAACGGATGGTAGACGATTGTCACGGGTTAAGGCGGTGTGGATGGAACTTCAATCTTTGTAGTGTGGTGCAATGGAGAAAATTGGATGGCGGCACCAAGTTTAATAGTTCCTCAGAACATTCAACACTGTATAGACTGTTGGCTGTCTTATAAAATAACTAGCGATCCGTCCCGGCTTCGCACGGGTGCAATGCTGATACTAAATACACTGCAGAAAAACTGTGAACATACACATAAACTTTCCTCTTCAGTCACTCTATTTATTAAAAAAACCGCCTCAAAGTCCGTTGCGTAGTTTTAAAGATTTAAGCAAACATAGGGATATAGGAACAGAGAAAGCAAAGAAAGCACTTTATTTTATGCTATGTAGTGATGCAACATGTAATTTGCGCTGGCCACTAACAGGAACTAAAGACGCAACGCAAAATAGAAGAAGACAGATTGTCAGAAAAAATTTAGCTGTCACTTTTAGGAGTAGCATTAAAAGAAATATGGCAAGCCAAAATGTTTTTGTATTTAACAAATTTGTTTGGAATCCATTTAAAATTTCAAATTATTCACAGTCCTATAAGTATAAAGCATGTTAAACTTGAAACAACGTACCAACATCGCACACCGTTACATAATTATCATAAACTGAAATGGCGCTGAATGCTTCGTATATCACTGTCATTCAGCGTATCACACACCATTGATCTCCACACCATATTGTTGCGGTCGCTTACATGGCATTCGTGTCCATCGGCCGTGGAGCTCGCATTATGAAATTCCATTTGCGACATTGTGCTATACCAAACTCCGTAAATTTGGCCTTTCCGAAAAATAAAATTCTTATAAAAAAAACTAAAACCGTTTTCAAAAATAATAAAATAAATTGATGAGGGATACTGTTAAGGAAGTAGGTGATTTTAGTCTTGTTTAATTATTAGAAACTGGCACCGACTTCCTAAACACTTTCCCTCATCAAATCATTTTATTATTTTTGAAGGTGGTTTTAGTTTTTGGTTAAATGATCTTGATTTCTTTTTTGTGGTTGCTTCCGTTATACAGGAGTTATGTTAAACCTTAATATATATAACTTTATATATACGTGTCACGGTGTTTATCCGCGATGGACTCCTTAACTACTGAACCGTTTTTAATAAAATTTTGCACACCGTGTTTGATTCAACTTCAACTTGAAAGATAGGATACCTTACATCTCAATTTATAGTCGCAATATTATTTTATTGCACATCATTTTTTTAATATCTTACAAAGAATTAGTTCCATAAGGTTCTAACAGATGGCGGTGTTAGGTAATTAGTCGGCTAAATTGAGTATGTGAACCTTAGTTACAGCAACGCGTGGCCGAG
>DWJN01002113.1:0-15988 GCA_018248895.1 Carystus phorcus | reverse complement strand
CATAAAAATTGTTATAGTGTGTTAACCTTAAAAGCTAGACATATGCTATCGTGGACTTTTATTTTGAACTTTTAGAGAGGAACAATTTTGTAATACATGATTTTTGAGTAATATTTACCGTTTACTCAGCGCACGCATGGAAAGCTCAAAATTTTGCCGTTTTTGCAATATATGTATATTTGTTTGGAATTACATTTGGAATAATTGTATTTGGAAATAATTCACTGAACGAAAACATCGAGCACTTAATTGAGAAGACCGATGTGGATTCGTAGTTCCGTGCCATTTTGTTAACCAACTTCAAACAGTTTCTCAACTCGTCTGTTATTTTTTGTGTGTAACGTCATAAATTTTTACTGAGTGTACTAATTTTTAGTCGAAGCTGTGAAAGCTGATTTCTTGTTATATGCTTCCATTCAAATCTGAGCGACATCTGGCAAGTAATTTTTGAGTTAGCCCTTAGTGCATTGACTTGATACCTATGGTTTCGGATTTTACGGTGTATATTATTGAAATCAGTTCTTTTATCTGTTGACAAACCGATTATTGTTCAAAAACATGTAGATAAATTAAATGTTTCCATTTTCATATACCTAGCAATGCATAGGTCATTTCAGTGAATTAACGCCTTATGAATATTCAATTACTCAACTAATTATCTACTTAACCTTAACGATAAAACTTAATCACAATATTATATCATTTTTAGTAACAGGAAATATTAAGTAGTTACCTAATACGCAAGTCTTTTTTTAGTTAAGAGATATAAATATATGATTTTTCCAAACGAATTATTTAGTTTTACAAAATCATTTTTCTCGTTTCCTGATAAATTACTCGTCTTGAATGTTTGTTTTGATCTAGACGTCCTGTTTTATTGTATTTTATCATATATCATATAGCGAGCGATTGAAGAAATTTTTTGTTTTGTTGGTGAGAAACAATAAAAATATTTTATAATCATGTATTTAATTTGAATTTAATACACTTTGGTGTCGAATCAATCTTTTAAATTTAAAATATGTAAACGGGACACCGTTTTGCCGCCATTGCCATGTACTATGGCAATGGTAAGACATTCATGAAGCTTTTATTTTTATTAACTAACTCATCATTTGCAAATTTTTAAACGACCTCAAAAAGAGGAGATTCTCAATCGATCTGTATTTTTTTATGTGTGTATGTTTTGAAGGTGGTTTTCCTTTTTTGTCAAAAGATTTTTTTAATCATACGGTACATTACTAACGAAGCGATCATTGTAACAGACTGATTGTTATAATTAGACCAAACTCTGTAGATATTTCATCGTTTTGGCAGACACCTTCCAATTCCAACGTACTATACATTTATAGCCCGACATTTATATTGTGGGTGCCATGGACAAAAGACTGAGAACATACATTTTAACTAGTCATTAAAATTTCTGCCGTTTGGAATCGAACCTTTGAACGTCCATCCATGGTGACATGCGCGCGTATCGTCAAAATACATACCTATTCATCACCAGGTGAAAAAACAAAGCCAATCAACACCAATCTTATCATTTGCAAATAAAGATATTCATTAACCAAAAAAAATTAAGTTTGCATAAAAAAATAATACTTTAAAGAGTTTAAAGTAACAAATTTGAATAACATTGTGAGGTGAATCAGTCAAGGTTTAGTCAAAAAGGAATGCTTAACATGGCGTGACAAATATTGAAAATACTCGTTCAAATAGTGGACAGTTATCGCGAGGACAAATGCATGAGTTAGTCGAAGACCTCGGTAAACTAGTGTAGGAGTGTCATAATTTTGAATACAGTTTTATCTTAGTTGATGTTAGTAACTTGCTTATAGAATTATTCAAAAGACGTTTAAAATCATAACTAGCATTAGTTATAAGTGAACATGAATATATTAATGACATACGCTTAGAAATAGTTCTGCCTACATAAGAAAAAAATTGAGATGTGAAGGAGTTTCTTTTTTCCAAGATTATAACACTTTTCCGGAACTGTAACAGGAATAAAAAAATGACGTTCGATTAGACGGGGTCGACGAGGTCTTAAAAAAACAACTGTTCCCCGACTCCAGTATTATTCTTATCCTTCAGAAGATTTATTCTATAACTATTTATAGAATTCTTCCTCTCACGCGTTGTCTGCTACTACCACTGCTACAACAGCTGCTGTATGGACCCGAAGCTGGGCGTAACGTTGTAATTTGGAAAGCGAAAAATGAATACAATCTACACTTTATATACCTAATTATTGCCGAATTGCAGCACACATCATGTTGTTACATCTGTACAGTCGAAAATAATTTAAGGTGATCGAGATATTTTCTGGTAACAGTTCGTATGTATATGTTCGTAACTTCTTACAATATGCTTTTAATTTTTCTACATGTCTGTTAAACTACAGTCAAATCACCTGTCGTGGTCATTACTGCACGTAGTCAGTAACAGAAACCAGTTACAAAACAGTACGCAGCGGTTCCAACCGGCTACATAACCATTTGTAATTAATGAATTAATCAAAATGACAAATGTTTAGAATAAATCTCAATTCTAAAACCTACCTTACCTTTGGACATGCTATTGCGATGGACGACGGTGACGTTTTTCCATCATGTGGTATTCTCGTGGTCTACCGACTAGATCCGTAAACAGATTGCATCTAATATTAAGTTCGAATTGTAACCCCATAGAGATCGTGCTTAAAATGTAAGTGTTTTCAACTGATAAACCCATCTCGGTGACCTGTAGGCATCTGAACTGAAAGCCCAAAACATTTGCCCATAATATCTTTAATTCACGTTTAAGAAATTTATGAATGTTTGCTTTAATTTTTATGTAATTTTAATTAAATCCGCTATAAATTTGAATTCGCTACGCCAATAAAAACAAAGTGGGCCCTCAAACCAGATGAATGAGTAATAGAATGCATCTGGCACGCAATAATTAAATGTTTTTTATGGTGTGACGTTTTGTAGTACTGTCAGAAAGGTACGGTAAAGCTCTCGCAATTTCTTCGTTATGGTCCATTTTGCAAGTATTTATAAAGACAGTTGTTTGTCTAACATTTAGCATCCACCGTTTCGGAAGAGAAGAAACGGCGAAAGAAACTAATCATATAATAATATCTCCACAGATACATTGTCAAGTAAAACACGATCATTACTTTAAATATATTTATTATTTTAAATCCCTCCACGACTTTCCAAACAAATTAAATATTTTTTAAAGACAGGACTACTTGAAAATAAGTTGGATACATAACCATAAATTATTCTACCCAAGTGCTTGTGACTGTGAACAGAAAAACCCCTTGGGAGTTTCTTGCCCCTTTTATATCCAAGACCACTCGCCATGCAGATTGTTGAAACGATGGCGTAGTTTAACTTTCGAAAACTTTATTTTTACATAAACACAAGGAAATTAAATAATAAGAAAACAATTTAAACAACACAATTTATTTACTAAACACGGGGAATGTTTACAATTAGAACACACAAACCAAATAATGGGTCTATTGAACACAATATCGACCATTCACGGTTTATTCACGTGGTTTTTGATGGGGACACCCCAACAATATAAAAGACCTCGAATAGACCCAATATAAGGGGGATGCCCCGATCAAAAAACGTAAAAATTAGCTCAAATTCACTTATAAACAAGTCACAAAAACTATTTAAAATAAACAAAAATAGCAATAAGTAATTAACTTAAAGTAATTAAAAAACACCATTTGAAAGTTGTGGATCACAAATGCCTATTTTTAAAGTATCATACGAAACTAAATGCACATAAAATTTTATTGAAAACAACTTAATTTAAATTTTCTATATATAAAACAACTTCACATAAAATCATATCAACTTAATAATACACAAATTAATTTAATGTAACTATTTTAATTGTTTTTTTTTTACAAAACTTAATCTAAGTAGCATTTATAAATACCTCCTTAATGCATCAGAAAAGTGAATTAAATATAGAATATTGTATTAAAAAGACGCAGGTAGAGAAAAAAGATATATAGACAGGAATTTCTTATTATTAACTAAAGAGGCTTAGTATATTACAAAATTCAAGTCGGAAAGTCTTTAAAGATTTTATATTGATGTAATCTGTTATTTTAATATTAAGCTGCTATCCTTACACTTGTATACATTCCACAGCCAAGTAACAAATTTAGCGTAGCTTAGACTTGATATCTACATAAGTTTTGCAAGAGAATAATTATGAAAAATCTACTTCTATTAAATATTCGACCTTTTCAACCACAATTTATCATTATTTTTCAGGTAAAACTCATTTTACAGCTTAAATCACCTAAAAATATACCAAAAACTTATGGAAACATATCTTTACAGTATGGTCTACTCGGGTCTACTTAAGTCTATTCAAGTCTACTCGGTCTACTAGTTAGGTCTACTTGAGATCCACATCATCGCCCAGGAGGTCTTCGCATTCCTTCTCCCACTTGTCGTCGCCGGCTTTTTCCGCCACCACCTCGTAATCTTTCAACTCCGCCTCTAATTCTTTTTCCCATTGCTCTGCAAATTTCAAATAAGCTACAGAAAACATCCTAATACGTTTTAATAGTTTTTAAATGTTTAATAAAAATATGTACCTGTTGATTAGTAAGTATCGTGCACACAGATTTATTATAATAAATAAACATTATTTAAAAAACATATATACATAGAAAATAGTATATTCTTTTGTTTAAAAAGAAAACGGTGTCAAATAACAAGACCAATAAATTATTTTAGAATAATATAATTATTTCAATTCATAATAACTAACTATAAATGCCAGTTATTAACTATAATGTCGTAATTCACTAAACAATTTTCAAGTATTGACAATAGAAATTTTTATTCTGTCGCTACAGTAAAGTACAGGGGCGTAGTTCATCAACTAAACAACCACTAATGCGTTATGTTAAATGTTATTACTGTTCAAACGTTAATTAAGGGACCGTGGAAGAGGGAAATGATAGACGGAAGATATAGAATCGATAACGAGCGCTAATCCAATTCAAGATAATTCATTGAACGTACACACGCCCACAAGAATTGATACGACTTACTATTGTTATCCTTTGAAGGACAGCGTTACTTGATGAGTGTGTACATCAAATGAATCGTCTACGCCAGAGCTAATCGATCTTTGACATTACAAATACTCGTAGTTTCAATAGAGGATAGTGAGATCAAAATTACCGTTATGGTAATAGGCATATAATCTTATTATCACTATGACACCGACAAATATTATAATACATTACAGAAATACCTGTTCTGCAAACCGATCACACATATTATTTATTGCTACGAATACATTGAAGCTACACAAGGAATGAAAGCGACAGTTCGGCAACAGTATTCTAGGCCTGTACTTTATCACCTGTCATAGAACGTCCGAACACACGAACGCCCCAACCAACTAAGTCTACACAACATTATAAACACCAGATTGTAAGAATTAATTATTATATAATAGAAGTTGTAACGGTTGTAAATAATTATAAAACGAATCGCGGGTGATTAGATTGTTGTCAGCGATGTGACGAATTGGGGGACTTCGATAAAGGCGAGTTAGTGTGAAAATGTTTAATTGACTGTCACCCATAAGTGATATGTCGCGGCTATCGATTCACATACATATTTTAGACAATGTAATTTATTATTCAGTATTCTTTAAAATGTCCAAACTTTCAACATCAAAATCTTTGTCGAAGACCAACTTACTACCAGCTAGCTGTTAGGGATACTCAATTTGATTTCAGACGCAGAAGATGAAATCTTTATATTAAACCTTTCAACTTATGTATTTGAAATATAAGGAATGTTTCCATTTCAAGTGGTTAATATAAACAGTGAGCAAATTTTTAACTTTGAGTAAGTTTTCAAAAAAGTTTTTAACAGACACAATGTCAAGCAATTTCTGGTGATCATCAAACTTCATTCAAGAGATAATGGTGAGTTTGTCAACACGTTATTTACATACAACGATAAGTTTCAACATTGCTACGCGACGAATAATCAAATAAAACAAAAATAAAATAAATTGTACGCCATCAAAAGGACTTGTAGAAACCAACTTTGAGAAATATAAAAAGCTTATAAAAACCCAGCGAAATAGCACAGCCAAGCATAATAAAATTGAAAGCGGAAACACAGGACTCATAATAAAAGTAGCAATGTTCAAACCTTTGGTAATAGATACAAACAGTTCAACACTACGAAACAGAGATACAATGTGTGTGACACTATATTAAATATGACCTTAATTACTTATACATATATATAACATTCAGTTTACAAGAAGTAAGATCCACTGAGAATTATATAATCCATATTAAGTAAAAATTTAATTACGGTGAAATAACCTAAGCAACAGGTAAAGTATAAATAAATATACTCGTATATATCTATTCAAAAGGTCGTGGCTAATAAATATACTTCTATATAATTAACAACGAAGCTATAAGAGTTATATAATTATTTATACTCCTCTGTACCAGATAAAGACGTCGCTCTGAAAATAGATATCGAAAATTTGAAACGGCAAGAGAAAATTAACACAAAGTAAATTTTGATGCATCTCGTATATTTAATATAAATATTAGAAGCTATATTGTCTTCATTATAACATTCATAAACGACACACGATATAACGACTATGAGGATATGATAGTTTAGTGATATAGAGTATAAACTTTAAGATACACGTGAAACAATGGGTCGAGAACAGTCATAAATTCTATACATATATAACGTCTAAACAATATAAAGGTTAGTGAAGGGATTAACAGTGATACAACTTGAGACAATAATGCCAAAATACGCAGTACAAATAATTTAGTAGACAATAATATCAAGATCAATCATCAAGCTATTATGAATAAGTGAGCCGAAGACCATGTTGAGCATGAAAATTTGATACTTGTAAATTTTTTTTATTGGTTTCATATATTGTATCATTTGATATCAATATATTTTTCAATTTGCTCCGCTAAATCAATGTACACATATCTATCACTACATCGTGATACCCCTACTCGTGGTACATTAACAAGTAAAATATTATTGTGGCATTATTTTGTCAAGGTAGAAATATTTTCACACGAGAAGAACTCTTAACGTAATACATTTAGCTTAACGCAAGCATCTTGAAGAATTCTGGACTAGCGAATATACAATCCATACATTGCAAGGATTTAAATGATGAAACACGCGAAATAGCCAATAAAATTAAACATTTCAATATCAGAGGTTATTTCAATGATAAATAAATAAAATATAAAGCTTTTATAGAACCAGTAGATCTCACAAACAAACTAGCAACTGATACGTTTAAGGAGTAAGAAGTTGTGTATGGACTATATACTTTTTGTCCAAGATGTTACGTCGTAATAGTGATTGTGGATGCTCCTTGCTTGTCCGTGTCTTGCTTAAGCTGCATTCCAAGGATGGAAAAAAATAAGTTTAGAAAAATATCGTATTACACATGATAATGGTACGACGTTCGATAAAGTAATTACATTGTTGATCAAATGGACCGTGACAGTGCAGCATGGACTCCCATGTTATGAAATATATACTAAATTCGTACTTCTTACAAGTATAATTTAAAAGTAATCAATAAAGATTATAAATTACATGTAATATTCAATAAAACTATAGAAACGTGTTTCGATTACATAAGTTACTTTATCCATTTCTGAATATCTGAGATGTCTGTACTACAAATGTATGTGGATATTAAAATAAAAAATTTAAATAATATGTTTATTTACAGTCTGGAAATTTTTCGTACTGAATCTGACGTTAAATGTAATTTGCTATCATTAAAAATTTAAAAGCATGACATGAAAATTAAAATTAAAAAAGATTACTATCTCAAGATGACTGTAATTGATTTAATTATATGCAATAAATTCAAAGTGTAAAGCATGCTGGTTTGTGTTGTATTTCTCAAAGTTGGTTATTTAACAACAAACAATAATAAAAACAATAGAAAACGCGAAGTGATCAATGAAACGAAAAAAAATGAACCCAATGAAATGATAATAGCAAAAGAAAATATAACAGAATTTTATAGGAAATTTTAGTATTAGGAGGTGTCAGATAAGGATCTTGGATTAGTATTTCCAAATAGTAGAAATCATTTTAAGGAATTTGAAAGGAAGGAACATTTTCATCTTTTAAAACAATACAGTTACAAGTTTCAGATAGATCCCGAAACATTGCAACAGTTTTACGGGTCGTTGCCACCAAAGCAGTGGTTATGATACGCTACGTATCGTTAAAGCATGATGTAAAGATGTATTCATTAAAATCCTTACCATCGTCATTCTCTCTATCGACTTTCAACGACTTAATTCGTTTCTTTGCGTCGTCTATATTCTGCTGCGATGATTTCTCTTTAGCATTTAGGCTCTCGTTCGAGGACTTTTCATCTGTCAAGGTCGTGTTGAGGGAAAAACATAAATTGTGAAACGAAATAAAAAAAAACTAAATGATGAAACAAATGGATGACGTAAAAAAAATTTGCACACCATATTGATCCAGATAATAATGCTCATCTGTTAGTACACTTACCTGAACACGGAAAACACTACTACTATACGTAATACATCATCGTACTTCATATTTAGTGTATTTATATACTCAATAATAACTTAAGTACTTTTGGGAAGATAATTTAACAATTCATTCAACAATAAACCGATGCATCTATTTCAGCCAACTCATTGGATTAGAATTCCTAAATGAAGTCTAAGTTATGATTTATCTTTAACTACAAACTACCGTCATTATACAGACTTAAGTCGATTAAATTGGCTGAAAATCCGAATGGCACCAGTTTTGGATTTAGTTTAAACTAGAAAAGCAAAATTTGTTATAGTCGATATAATTCAGCTTATTTATACAAGGGCGTGTCTTAAAAGTGGGTATAGCAATAAAGTGTGGTTAAGATGCAATAACATACCCTGGGAGTCGTCAGCGCTGGCCTGGCGGCTGGCAGCGGCCGCGTCCGCCTCGTTGGCCTGGCAGATCAGCGACATGCGGTAGAAGTAGTTCCGCCAGAAGTTCTCCTCTGTAATACTGGAACCAGACAGACCGTGTCAGTGCAGGCACTTTTAGCTGAAGCTAAACCTCTCGTAAAGTCCAAAATGTTAATATGAATGAAGAATATTCATTATGAGGAAATTGTGTTTTTATGAATGCTATAATAGTGCACTTAGGAGACGAGCCAAAAGATGTAATAGTCTGCGATGCATTAATGACTCCTGTACTTCTGTTCGTGTGGAAAGGATTGCGACCGCTTGCCAAATTGTGCTATTTATTATTCCGCTATCCTTAATACATGACATTCATGATGATAAATTACTACTTTCTGTCTCCGTTTTATATTAAGACACTGCTGTGGAAACAGTCAAGATTTTGTCTGTAGAACAAGGGGACAACTGAATTTTCATGTTTCAAGAGGCCAATACAACCAAGTTCGATCAGTTCCTTATATTTAAATCTATAACTTACACTTTGGGCACCAGGTCGAAGCGCATCTTAGAGAGGTTGGGGTCTTCGGCCATGATGGCGACAGCCACTGGGTACATCTTATCATAGTCGAAATCGAATTCGACGCCGGCAGGAGGAGCGCGCACGAAATTCCTTCGGTCCTGGAAGTACACAAAATTTACCATTTATTTAAATATGCTTTGGCCTGACAACCCCGATTTCTGGTAATAATTACTTTTATAACATTACTTAGCATAGGATTACTTAAAACATTAGGAAACTATACTATGTTAAATGATATCATATCTGATTGCTTAAATAGATTTTTCTTGCGTAATTTTAATGAACCGATTTATACCGTGGACAGCGAGAGACATTCCTCCTTCAGGGAAGCTTCATTGGGCGCTCCAACCCAAGGAGCGACGGCTGCGGCACCGGGACCTCCTTGGCCCTTGATGAAGGCGTCCTGCTCGCGGTTCAGCTCACCCAGAAGGCTCTGGGAACAAAATTAACAATTAATCCCCCCTCTAACAAACTCCAAATAACATGAATTAATACTATCGTATTTTTGTCATCACCAGTAAATGAGCCGCTTGGTTTCTAGAAACATTTAAATATAAAGGTCAAACATTTAAGTAATTTTATGTTTCAATTGAATATTTACTCCACTTTCCAATAGGATTTTTAGCCGATTATTTCGACTAATTTATATCAAGCTCCGAAACGCGCAGGGATAATTGGTTTTTTGATTTCAGAGTAAATGGAGTTTATGATGCTCCAAAAACAGCCCTAAAGTGTGTTAAAAATAAACACTTGATCCGAATATTCATCTGTTAAAATCTTTATGCGTATATAGGCAAAAGTTCCCAACTTATAATTAGCTTTGACCCGCGTTTATTATAAACTTTGAAGGGCAACCGGTTCAAGTTACTTCTGGGACTATTGTGGAACCGTTCCAATGATAATTTCCTGAAGCTCTCCGCTATATTCAAACCGCTTTATAAATATTAATTGCATTACTCTCGTTCGTTTTAAGTATCTTACAACGTTAAGCACTTTCAGCGGTTGAATCGCGAAGTGACGTCACGAGGTCACTAACACAAGTAATTTTACTATAGTCTTTATTAATTTTCCTAAATATTTCACCGAATTAGACTGCTTGGACGTAAAGACAAAGACATGCAAAGCAAAATTTAAGAGTACAAGGCACGAATCCGCTATGAAAGGGGGCGTTGCTCACGTGGCGGAACACGCAAACCAAATAAGTTCATATTCACACGACAGGTGCCAAATATTCATAACTTTAACACTGGTCCATTTGTGTAAAAATAAAAATGCATTCGCATCCGATATTTTCTCAGCGAATTCTCATACCGATACAAATGTTAAAATTAAAATATTCGTCACAAAAAATCCAAAACTAGCTTTTCGCTACAAATTGACAATGTCAACCGGGGCTGAAGAGGCTGTGCATAAATACAATCTGAAAGTCAATTCGGCTCCAGCCAAACGTAACATGAACATCAAACTACTCGCATCGTTTGAAAAGCCAGTCTCTTTTACCATAAAAGCGAATAACAGTACGATTCTAAACTTACGGTACACTGTGACAAAGTACATTATTTTTTGACAAACAAGCGGAGTATTTTATGGTAAGTGATTACTGACAATTTCAAACGATTTCAAATTTTAAGGATCAAGAACGTAATCTCACTGATACACACCAAAACGTCTGCTCTATTGCTAAAAAAAGATTGTAAGCCCATCCCTATCGCTTTACACTCCGACCCTTCAAAAATAAATACATCGCTAGATAAAAGAGAAGAGGCCGCCAGTGTCGCCATATATTCCAGCCTTTTTCTTCTTAAGCCAACATAAAGGGGAATGATAAGGATTTTCCTCATATCTACCCCATAATAGATAAGTGCAGACGAAAGGTTTGTTTTAATGTAAAGAGATAAGTGCGCATATATTTTTAACTAGGATTATACGGAGAAATTTTAAACCATTTTCTTTTTATTATTATGGAAGGAGCAAGAAATTTCAGTTTCACCTGATATTTAGGGCCATAGGGCTTTCACCATATCACCTTTATAAATGCCATGAAAAATCCCACAGTATACAATAAAATCATATGTAATAGCATCGATTCACCGACGTAAGCGACTAATTTTTATTACTATGTACATAATATTGAAAAATTACAAAAACATAGAGGGATTCGTAGCCGAAACCCAAACCACTTATATAAAAAAACATTGTTTCAAAAATAAGAGTATCTATGCTTTTACCCATAACCTTAGCTGGAAATATCCCACATGTCGAAACAAACAGATGAAGTAAGAATAGAAGGAAAGAAATAGATACAGAAAGAAACACAAATTGAGAGGAAAACGTTTACAATACTATGCCAATAGAATTTTCTTAAGAAAACTTAATTTGAATAAGCCACAAAGAGATGACAGTATACCTATAAAGTCCGTAGCTACCGACATCGAGCAGTAAATTAGAAAACAATATAAAAAGGACCCACCAAAGGCACTTTGTCGGCCGCGCTAGACAAAGCCGGTTTTTAACTCGAGCCTTTCAATACGAAGCTGGAACGTTTTCAAACAAACATTTTAATGTAACTTGACATTCAAAGAAGAAAAGTTTTCCAACAAAACGACAGCTGAAAACCTTCAAATACATTTCAAAACAAGAAACAATAAACAGTATTATTCCTAAGTTAGTATTATTTTTATTCGGTGTAGGAGCGAAACCCTTTGAATTTTAAATAGATGACCTCAATAAAGGACACTTCTTTGTAGATAGAATTCGGTCTACGTTTAACATACTTCAACAATCGTTAGCGAAAGGTATCTAATTAATGTTTTATCTCCGTTGTACAAGTTTTTACTTATCTGGGGGCTTAAAACTAAAGTAATAATTGGACAGAGTTAACTTGGAGCACTATCATCGGGTGTAGCAACAATGATAATATTTATAACATGTCGCAACATTACGACCTCCTTAAGATTTAACCCGTACAGTACGGAAACATAAAATCTTTGTAAAGTTCGACTTCTAAAGATCAAATTTGTCAATCGTAGCCGAAGTCTGCATTTAATAATAATGAAGCAATAATAAACCATATTATTAAAATACATAAAAAATACTAAAAGTGTTCCCTCGGAGCTCCCATTGAAGAGGGATAACACAGCGCACGACGCCTCTACATAATAGATAAGGCGGCCGGCGAGAGAAGTTAGCTTTAACAATGTACGTAACACGGACATTGTCGTGCGCGCTTCTAAAAATAACATGTAAATAGCCTTCTACAAAATGCTCTTATAAGTTGAAACGTTTAGAAAACCTTTTTTTCTGGATTTGTAATACTGGTTGGGTAATCGTTTTTTCACTATAAGATTTACGTTGTCATAAAGACAAATCCCTGCGAAGTGCGAACATAGCTTATAGATCATCACTGATGCCTTAAAACACATTGAGTTAATTTTAAACTTAGGTTCGAACATTATTCAAGTTTTAAAAATCAATCGTGTTTATAAAAACACAATAGCAAGACAAGAAAAATCTGAAAATAGATACGATAAACATAAAAAAATCGTAAATTATGTTATTCTTTATAATTTAGACAATGTATCATTATTACAATGATATATATTACAAAGTAGTAATCCTGATTTACGCAACAGCGTCGTCGATTTTCAATAAAAATACGACACTAACAGCCAATGCTCTTATAGTCTGAAATATCTTTTTGTACGTTGTGTGGCAAAGTTTATTAAATCTTAAAACAGGCAAAGACATCATTATGTATATAAATCATGTATATTTATTGATAAGACTTCTTTAATACGATAGAGGAAGAGCTTGTTTTAATTATATCGTATGAGTGAAACGTAAAATCTAGATGTTCTAATAAAATAAATACCATAACACGATAAAAATATCCTCAAGAAATATCCTCTCAATTACAGACACACTCGAATCCAGGAGGTATGATCTAATCAGAATTCCACTTTAAGTAATAACTCAAAAAGCCGATCAGATTTGAGTCGCTCTCAAAGTCAAATCGAGTTAATGGAAAATCGTAAAACGAATTTATTTTTCGCTTAACTGGAAGAGAGTTTTTAAAAGAAGACATTTTTGGACTTTAATAAAAAGTTTTAATTACTTTAATCCGTTTCGCCTGCAAGACTATAAGGATTTTCGTCATGGAGTTAAACATTTTAAGGAGCTTATTGTTTCTTCTCAGGAAATATCTTTTTATAAATACTGTAAAAAATGTTCAGTAAATCCTACCATTAAATTTATAACGCAATCTGCACGACATTCTGACATGATGGCAGGATTTATTCGTGCTTGAATAGCTTCAACGTCTTACATCTAACCGTTGTTACAAGTTTAAACCTAAAGCAGTTGTTTTACATGCAGTGCTCAGGGATATTTTAATAGTTAAATGATAAATTAGAAAATCAATTAATCAACCAATGCCACAATGCATATCTCGACTATAGTATTACAATTAAAAAAATTATAGATGACAAAATTATAAAAATATATAGGTGTTGCATAACGGCTCATTCCAATTTGGACACTACATATAGATATACATATAAATGCCATCAATGTCTGTAAGTAACAATTCAGTAATTGACCAACCAGTAAGGTGTGTAGGTGCCTCTATTAAAGAAACTGGCACCGACTTCCTAAGCAGTTTTCCTCATCAAATTATATTATCCCTTATGAAGGCGGTTCCTTTTTTGTCAAAAGTTTTTTTTATTTTAAATAATAGCGAAGACTAAATACTAATATACCCGTCAAACAATCCAACCATCCAACGCTCGAAGATCCTTTAGCATTGTCATCACTTATAATTACGTCTGTGATAAATAGAGAAGTGGTTAAATTAATAGCCAAAATAATGTTAAAACGAGCATTGTCAATGTAAAAACTAATCTTCCCGCCTCAACTAACTACTCGTAATCCGCTTACGAGTGCCAATATGATTAAAGCCGCACCATTATACCCAAAAGCTGAAACATCTAAAAATAAACGTTTCTTACAAGACTTTACGTATATGTACCTTTACGTAAATGTGATAACTTATATTCTTGATTAATAAAAATGGCAAAATTCACTGTAGTCATCTCCATTGTTAAGATATTTTATATTTGCGAAATTACTGTACAATATATTGCTGCAGTAACAGATTCTGTCTTTGGGCATTTTGATAGTAGCGTTGTAAATCTCTAAAGATCATAAATTTAACAAGTAATTACTTTTTACTTATTATCACGTGTCTCGTTTGCTTCTGTGTCACGTCTTTGTGTATTGCTAGCCTCTAGATTAATACTAACACATAACAACATAACACGAGGTTGAATAACAACCAATATCAATTCAATTGGTTTGATTGTGACCAGATTCCCGCTTTCGCCAGTGGCTCATTTGAAAAAGAATGGGTCATTTTATGTTGACTGTCAATAATTTTGATAAATTTACAACCAGTCTTTTCATTATTTTATTTGTTTTTACAAAGGAACAAACTGTGGAAGCTACCAATGATAATGATGATATTGTTGTAGAATACCAGAATATTCTAGACGAAAACATAACAACTTTCAACGACGAAGATTATAAAAATTGAAAAACCATAAACTACTTTGTTTTATTCATTATAAGTTCAAATAAACTATAACTTTATGCAAAATTTCTGAAATTCAATGAATAAGCATATATTGGTGTCATTAATATATGTATACTTGGTACAGCAATTTCGTTCGTTAATCAACAAAACATATAGCAAAGAAGCTAATATGTATAAAAACGTAAATCTCCGCTAAGTAATCGTAAAACTAACACATAACTTATTACATTAACGCGGGCCTGGAGAAGCAAAAGTACTAAACCAACACAACATAAGAAAAGTAATCGTAAGCTCAGATTTAAGTACTACATCGTAAAAAAGGCCATAATTCACTGTAATTGCTCGTTCTAAAGCGCAGAAACGGTAAATATAAAGTAACATTGCGTTAACAATCGCTAAAAAATATTTATTATGGAAAATTTAAACACTTTACTGACAATTCTGGCATATTTGCATTTTACGAGAAGGTTTATAAGCTTTATTATGAATTGGGACTTCATAAAGTTTAGAATAATGTCGGCTTTTACGTCTTTGCGTCTTAGTAAAACTTTAGCATCTACTTTTCTGAATAAGAGTTGACATTATTAAATTACTTATAACTCTCACGTTTGTATAAATGTTATAGTGCTAATAGTGATGGTAACGAAGTTGACATAATTATAGCCCCACAAAATAAAGAGCACATAAACATTTTTAAATTGCGTTTACCAAACATTTTATAATTGGACCTTAACCCACGGATCTTAATCCAATAGAACATTTATGGGGAATGTTAAACCGTTAGGTTAGTACACACAATAACAACTCAAGAAGA
>DWJN01002112.1:0-16002 GCA_018248895.1 Carystus phorcus | reverse complement strand
ATTACTGAGGAGGTCTAGAGCATACTGGACCACGCTGCTCCAATGCGGATTGGTGGAGGTGTTGGTGGTCAACCCAAGTGTCAGATGTTTTTAAACTGCCCGAAGACCTCCGACATGGCTTGACGACTGCTATGTTCACAGCAAGCGGGACCGACAGCTTAACGTGCCCTCCTAAGCACGGAAACGCTCAAGAAATATTGCCACTAGCGGTCACCCATCCAGATACCGACCGCGCCCGCAGTCGCTTAACTCAGTCGATCGCTTAGGATCGACGCGACCCGCCGGACTATGAGCGCACTACAGGAGTATTTTGGTCGTATTGGCGCGGTTTGGAATACATCCAATGTCTGTAGATCAGGATGCCGTCAGGGAGGATGGAAGCCAGTCTGTTGAATGGAAATATTTTACATAAAAATTGATATTACTAATTTTTACACGCGGCTCCGCTCGTATTGATGCCCTTATTATATATCAAAAAACATTACATTTTTTTTAATTTAAATATATTTTTATTAAAAAATATCCTGTTCTTTACGTTATCCTAATACCTCTAAGAAAGTTTCATGATAATAGGTTGAATATTTTTGGTGTGAAAGTGTAACAAACAAACTTACATTCTCATTTATAATAATGAGGATTTGGTATTAATTTCGGTCTGTGATGCTCCTGGATCCGGTATTTTGGCTGGGAACTTGAGACCACGTTCAACCTTTCTTTCATTTTCTTGGGCAATAACTAACTTGTGCGTTGCTGATGTCCATGGGTGGTGGTGAACATTCACCGTCACGTGGCCCATCTTCTATAATGTCGGCTATTCACTAAAAAAAAGTTAATGTGCTTTACCACCCAGGACTACATCACTGCTTACCATAAGGTCATGTAGTCAAGCATTAACTTATAAGTAACTATCCACCCGTCCCGGCTTCGCACGGGTGCAATTGTGATACTAAATACACTACAAAAAACTGTGAACGTATTACATATAAACCTTCCTCTTCAAGCACTCTATCTATTAAAAAAACCGTCTCAAAATCCGTTGCATAGTTTTAAAAATTTAAGCATACATAATTTAAGCATATATAGGGACAGAGAAAGCGACTTTGTTTTATACTATGTAGTGATAAGACAAAATTGTACCAAATTCCAAAAAGTTTATTTTATTAATACTGTTGTTACGAATCTCTCCATGGTGTGGTCACCTGCTACTCTTTCCAAGCTATTATATTTTCTTAATATCAAACGCCCTTTTCCCGGTGTGTGGTGTAGCAGCGGCGAAAGCAAATATTGATCTGTCATTTCTTTCAAAAATTTTCTTTACTTTTTATCTTCTATTTTTAAAAACGAACCCATAAAACAGTTCAATATAGGTTCGCTGTTGCTTTATTTAAAAAAAAAACAAAGTTTATTTAACTCAAACATTTACAGTGTGTTATTATGCATAATTATAATAAAGTTACATAAAAAATCATAGATAACAGTGAATTAGATGTATTATAATATGAAAGAAGAATACTTATTTATATCTTAATTTTAGTATGATGTAACTAGGATGGCTTTTTGATGGTACGTACCTCACTAGCTATTAATAATCATGAACATAATTCCCAACGAAAGCGTGATGTTGAGACGCAATACTACAGTAATTCCATTCCATTTGATTATGCATCGATAATTAGACATCGATGTATAATGAACTTATCGTTTATAGTCCGGAAAAAAGTTATGAATCGAAATTTTCTGCAGAAATCCATCCCTGCGGAACAGTGCCGGCTGCCAGTGACAGCCGTTGTTCCGGCGGAGCGAGGGCTGTTCAGCGCTGTTCACAGCGATTAATCGATTTCCGTATTCAAAGAGTCGGAGCAAATTACAAGTCAATCGCTTCGCAAATTGAACGCGAACGAATTGCGAGTGTGTGACGTGACGGACTATGAAACAAGGTCGTTTTGTTAGGGTAATTACGTACTGAAATTTTGTGACGTCACTCATTTTTTTATGAAGCCAATGTTAAGATAGTTTTTGAAACTCAAACTCAAATCATGCTTTTCATGTAAGTACGTATTTATACACTTATGAACGTCAAATTTGCATCTACCACCGTTTCGGACCGGTGCCTTATAAAGAGGAAAAGAAACAGCGAAAGAATTTTTCGTCTTAGACATCAGGTTAGCGGGAGTAGCTACTCATTTCTATATTCGTAATTAATTTTAATAGTAATCTAATGTAATAAAATAGGCATGATATTACTAAAATTATTAGTTCTAATAGATTTTGTCTTTCGTTAAGTTAGTTGTAAGTTCCTAAAATACTACACTTTACACAGTACTGAGTTTGTGTCTACTCTACACTAGAAGGGAACAGGTCACATTCCACCACAAGTGGGCGTTGGAAATCTCAACATATTTTGAAGATATTACGAAGAAGTCGCAAGTACTTCATTTCAAGATTTGATTAGATATTTTCATTCAGATATTAATAAACTTGATTTCATTATTACGCGTATAAAAGTGATTACTAAATAAAACACTGAATTCCACACTAGGCATAAAGAACCCTTATAGGATGAAAAGCAACCATGATCAGAATAAATAGCCTGTGGTTGCACATTCGGTAAGCACACGAAAACAATTTAATAACACTCGCGCAGTTTGCATTCAAAGGTTTCTTGAGGTGAATGATTTCGATAACATCACGTACGAAGTCGTGTCGTAAAAGAAAGAAACAAACCCGTTCCCAGCGGAGGCTCTGCCACGGCAGGCCCGCGCTAATAAATCTCGGGAATCCGCCCCTCGACTCGAGTTCCGCCTTCCAGTAGTATTTAATAAATATTGCCTCCTTTCTACGAACATAGAACACGTGAGGTTCGGTTATACGTAGTTTTAAAACGGTTAGAGGTGATTTAAAAAATATTGTTTTTAATTGGATTAGTAAATGTCTTGACTTGAAGTTTTTTAAAGGACTAGGCTTACGTTTCGCCTATAGTCAATGAATTATCGACAACAATTGACATAACTTCTTTATTTCTTAGCCGAATTAAAGGCGAAACTAAATATATATATTATCACCAAATGTAATTGTTTCAATTTGTTATTCGATAAAGAGTAAGATTTCTTTTTCCTCTCAAAGTTAAAAACTGGATATTCTAATTTGAAAACTAATAACAATTCTTTTTTTAATTCAAAAGTTTTAAATGAAAAATTTTCTTCGCATTATGTTATATTCACGTCATAACATATAATGAACTTATTGTAATTCAACTGTCTCTTGTTATCAACGAAAAAAATCCGTTTTTAAGATTGTGTAGCTACAAATGTCATGTCTTTCCAACCTCGGTAACGTTATACAATTTTTTTACTATACCATGTATTCAAACTTAGTTTTAAGCGGCCACTGTAATATATAATATCATTATAATTAATGTTATACAAAAATCCATTCAAATTTGGGTCATTAATTTTTAGTATACAGAGTCCTATTACGTAATTTTGAAGTGACGAATAAAGTTTTCTATCTATAAATATTTCGACCACATCGCGCACTCCATAGCAGCTGTAGCATGTTTCGGAGGCGTACCACGGCCACCGATGCGTATCTCAGAAATAGGTGGAATTGGTAGGCGGTATATTATTATGCCGGGTACAGTGACAGAGCGACTCGTGTAATCGTTGAACCGCCCAACAATCGCCCAACGCACGCAACAGAATCAACAACGAATTGACGTCATTTGCCCGCTTATCCGCAATTTTTTTTTATTTTGCTCGTTTTAATCCACAGATCTGGGCCACATATTAAGAAACAGCGCTAAATACGAAATATTGCAAGTAATTATCCAGGGCAAGATATGCGGTAAAATAGTTTTAATACACATTTTTTTTTATTTTGCTCGTTTTAATCCACAAATCTGGGCGACATATTAAGAAACAGCGCTAAATACTAAATATTGGAAGTAAATATCCAGGGCAAGATATGCGGTAAAAGAAGTGTCGGTCTAAGAAAAAACTCCTGGCTGAAGAATCTTAAATAAAATCGAATCACCTAAATAAAATCACCCGTTCGATATTTATAACTGCTGTATCAAAAGTGGTCGCCTTCGGTACCTAGAACGGTAGAAGATATCACCTTAAGAAGAATCCACAAATATAAGTTGGACTCTGTGCAGTTTTTTAAGACAAAATACACGAGGTCAAAAAGTCTCAAGCCTTAAGCACAATAAGTCATTTGGCGAATTTAGCAAGAGGTTGGTAAAACACCAGCCGGGCTTCACGGAATATAATAACACCAGTTATCATATTAATGACTTCATAACAATATCGATATTTCGAGTGGTATTTGAGATTGAACGGTTACTGCAGTGAATACGTTGCCTAATCTTAAATATCTATACTCTATACTAAGTAATATATAAAGCTGAAGAGTTTGTTTGTTTGTTTGTTTGATTGTTTGAACGGGCTAATCTCAGGAGCTACTAGACCGATTTAAAAAATTCATTTGGTGTAAGATAGTCCATTTAAATTGGAAGGCTATAGGCTATAGAACATCACGCTGAGATGAAAAGGAGGGGAGCAGCGATAAAAAATATTCCGAAAACGGCAAAATTTTGAGTTTTCCACGCGTGCGCTGAGTAAACGGTGAAAGTTACTCAAAAATCGTGTATTACAAAATTGTTCCCCTCTTAAAGACCTAAATAAAAGTCCGCGATAGCATATGTCTAGCTTCTAAGGTTAATACACTATAACCATTTTTATGGTTATAAAAATAGTTCTTAAATAATCATATGGCAGAACAACGTTTGCTGGTTCATCTAGTGTATATGTATATATGAGCTCAAATAACATATTGATAGCTTCTTTTCCAGAAGAAATGCAGGGTTCCATCGATAGTTCACGACGGATAGGTAATTCAGCGCAGGTATCGAAATGTACGTATTCAATAAAAATAGTCAAATATGATTTCCACTCTATATTGATCCTTCAGCCAATATGATGAACGAGGGAAATCGTCAAGGATTACAAGTGTACGTACAACTGCTCGAGTTACAAACTCGGTATAATAATGTACGGGCTACGCTCGCACAAATAATAATTATTATCAAGTCATCAATTTTATAGTTCGTTACCTTTTTCAAACAAATCATTCAGTTCGCCACTAGCCAGCACTATCACCGGGCGTACTCACATATCATTTTTAGCATAAGTTAAATCAATATAATTTTTATATCAAAGTTTCTTAGTTTATTTTCATATTAACAATTTTATCACTCTAAGGGCGAAAACTACCCCTTACAAATATAAAATTATTTTTCGTTTTGTGAAACTCTTCTGCGGATAAAGCCGCACAAGTAAATGATGTCAATAAACACGTACCGGCACCACTCTAGGTTCGATTTCGCGCACGTAGTTGGCGGGCACGAACCCGTCGGTGCGGTCGGCCTTGCGCACCGACCACCAGTCCGGGTTGGTCTTGTTCATCAGGAACATCACCTCGCCCTTCGCTATCGATATGCCCTGGCCGCTGAACGCGTACAGCGCTTTCACCTGACAAGTAGAAAACAATTATAAACATTTTATGCCTTGTTACGGCCAAGGAATAACGAAAGGAAACAAAGTGTAGTGACAGCAATATAATGTAACTTGAGAGGCTGTCCCTGCGCCTACCCTCGCACGCAGTCGCCTCCAACACGCCGTACTGTATAATTGTGTCAATAGGAAAAAACTAACTGTAGCTGATGCTATTGCAAAAATATAGGGTTTTTGAAATAAAATCTGCGAGCGCCTTAGATTTTTGTATATTTCTCTAACAAAAAAAAAAGAATATACAAAACTTAAGGCGCTCGCAGATTTTTATTTTAAAATCCCTATATTTTTACGATAGCATCAGCTACATTAACTATTTACGTAAACGGACTTTTAGTTGATGTGGATAGGGACAGTCAATCGCTAATAACCCAGCATCCCATCCGCACAAGAGTAATGGCTTTCACGCTGCCAATTGGAACTATTGATACGTAACTCTTTATGGACATATTGTATAGTCTGGAATCTTTATCAAATATCTATCCATCCGTTTCTGAATAAGTCAGAATAAAAATTAAATTAATACTTAATAATTTTGTCAATTGCTGAGCAATGGAAATAAAGTTTAATAAATAGAGAAATGAAAATAAAATTGCAAAATATTTGACGTTCATAACGTATTACAAATACCTAAAAAGACCTACATAAATAAATGATGGATGGATTTTAAATTTTGTTTAATGCATCCCTTTCCTTTAGCTACTCCTAATGCTCCCCTACTCATAGTAGCTCCCTTTCCTACACTCTAATCTTATCTTACAATACTCCTTCTCTACTGACCTGCGGCACTGATCTCTCCTCGGTGACAGTGCGGTGCTCCAGCCTCTCCACCGGCTCCTCCTCCCACACCTCAGTAGGCACCAGCCGGGATTCGTTCACATATTCCTCTTCTTGCTCCAATGCATTTCCAGTTTCCACTTCCGTTGGCAGCTTAACAAAAATAAGTAATCGTTAGACTCTTTTAGGACAATGAAAATTTATTTATTTATTTACACACCAACAGCATTACACACCATTTTTGATATAAGTCTTATACTAAGTGGTATACAAAACATGTGCGCATGCCAATTACAGGTGTGAACAGCATTCCTTACAGACCATATTAATTAGTGTTGTTATAGAATTTTGTGACATATCACCTTCATCCAGTCATGTCTTCAATCGTAACCGCCGCACGGGATGGGGATGTAACGGTGATTGTTCTGTCAGAGAGCGAGCTGATCGAGTCGCTGCCGATAGCGAGCCAGCTGAGCGGGGCGGAGGCGGCGTTGGTGCGCGCCGCGTACAGACAGCGGCTGCTGCGGTACACGGGGCTGCGGGCCGGCGCGCGCTCGCCGCCCCGCCCCGACCACGACCACGACCACGCCCTCAACAACCAGGTACCACGCTCCACCTATCACGACTAAATTATATCTATACTAGTTGACCCAGCAGACGCTGTTCTGCAACAATATAACCTAACAGACCCCGGCCACGCGTTGCTGTGACTAAGGTTTACATACTCGACTTAACAGACTTATTACATTACACCGCCATCTGTTAGAATCCTAAGAAACTAATCCTTTGTAAAATATTAAACCAAATAATTTGCAATAAAATAATATTGCGACTATACCTACATTGAGATGTAAGCTATTTTAACTCTCAAGTTGGATCAAATTGGACACGATGTACTAAATTTTATTAAAATCGGTTAAGTAGATTACGAGCCCAGAGCGGATAAACACTGTGACACGTACTTTATATATATTAAGATTTGTCGAATTGACAGTGTCGTAGTCGGACATTGTGTGGGTAAAGGCTAGGTTTAACCTAAATTAGATCGAACAGTGTTTACACAATAATATAAATTATTATTGAAATTAAATTATTTTTCCACTTAATCTAAAGACCAAAAAAGTTTGCGGAGCTCACTGCTAACCATCACTAGTTGGAGAGGCACATTAAGAAGAAAATTTATTTCAAAAGTATATCATACAATAAATCATATTATAATACAATGGGTTCTTAACCCGTTAAATATAAATCCAAACCAATAAACAATGTGATTTACTATGCAAATTGTTGTATATTTCAGATTCGCTCGACGATCGAGATAGTCCGGTCGCGCAGCGCGGAGGCGGCGGAGTCCCGGGGGCGGCGGCTCGCGGCGGACGGCGCGTGGGCGGAGGCGCTGCGCGTGCTGGAGGCGGCGGGCCCGTGGTCGTGCGCCGAGGTGCGCGCCGCCTGCCTCGTGGAGCTCGGCCGCAGCTCCGAGCTGTTCGCCTTCGCGCACGCGCTCGTCGACGCCTACCCGCAGGCCTGGACCTCGTGGTACGCCGTCGGTTGCTATTATTATCTCATAGGTGAGGTTTATGGTTATTTCAATAAGGTTCAATATTGTATATTTCAATTTAAACAAAAATGTATACTGTACACATCGAATAAATACATGTGTAACTAGGTATGAAAAAAAATATATAATTATCAGCTAATCACCGTATAAGCAAGAGTGCGACGATTGCACTTTAGCGCATTATTTTGAAGTAAACCAGTGATTTCCAGACTTTACTTTTTTGACTACTTTCAAAAAAGTGATTTCATCCAACATTTTAGCCCTTTACTATTGAAAGCAGATAACATTTTCGTGGACCTTTGCTTACGGATTGTGAATCCACCATTTTTTTTTATCACGCCAACGTAGACCCGCATCGAGTCTCCCATCGATCCCTGGGGGTCTACTAAGACTCCTTCAGGAACGAAGGCTTTATACCAATAAATCGAGCGGAGGAGTTTTCTTTATCGTATATATGAAGATATATGTATATTTAATCGACGTGATTGTCCAATGTTAAGGTAAGACGGAGTTCGCCCGGCGCTACCTGAGCAAGGCGTGGTCGCTGTGCGGCAGCGCGGGCTGCGTGTGGCTCGCCTACGGACACAGCTTCGCCGCCGACAACGAGCACGACCAGGCCATGGCCGCCTACTTCAAGGTAACCTACCAACTTAACCATTACCCTCATATATATTTAGTGGCAACTCAAGGTTTCTTTGCAAATTATCTAAATTTTCATCGGTAGAGGGGCGAGGAGATGGTTATATGTTTTGATAATTAAAATACAATGTAAATCTAAAATACACCCCTTAACAAATAAAATCAACAATCACTAATTACAATGTTGACGGATTACTCAAATGATTACTTTTTACTCTTTATACCTTCACCGCTTAGTCATAACTAACTGTGTAATGGCCGCCGCCTTAGCGCTCGGTGCTACGTCACTTGTCAAGTTTGACAGTTCACAAATAATCGATTGACACTTGAGGCCAAAGATGTCGTCGCATGTCGTTGCACCGTTATATATAAATCAATGTTTGTTTGTTTGTCTTTTATGGACTCTGAAATGGTATTAATATAACGCTGTCACTGTCACAAACATGTCTGAAACTACAGACTTTGTTCAAAATTCGGAAAGTGCGGAGAACGTTTTTGTTATTAATTATTATTAAGAATTTATGTGTCACTGAAAAGTTTATTTTCTTCTTGGCCGGCAAAGCATCAGGGAAAGTGGAATTCCAATCCAGCGACTGAATAACCGGGAAATAAACGTATCGTTAAGTAAAGGGTACGGTCATACGTTTATTTTGAGGTTACAATTTTTCACTGCATTTTATTGTGCCGGTATTATTCAACCGCTTCCAGTCCCTGGATACGTCTGATGACGGTGACTTGTATACTTTTTTAATTTACTTAATTACAAAAATGAAACCTTATTATATCCGAATCACAAACAACACTTAATTTTACACAATGTTTAGTTTATAACAATAATCCGTCAAAAGGACCGCTCCGCACAAAGTCCTGATTAATAATGGTCCGGCGGCACGCTTGCGCTGCTTTATATCCCTCTTGAATATTCTATCAAAACAATAGGCAGTAGGCCATTAGGCATTAAGTCCGCCCATTGTAATACCTAGTCTTAGGTTTCAATAAAGAGTGAAATAAATAAATAAATAAAAAATATTATCGGTGGATGTTTAAGCGAGTGTTGTATGTGTCAGGCGAGCCAGCTGATGGCGGGCTGCCACCTGCCGCCGCTGTACGTGGGCGTGGAGTGCGCCGCGCTCAACAACACCAGCATGTGCGAGCGGTTCATGGCGCGCGCCGCCCTCGCCGCCAGCGTACGTTCATACCTGTACCAGCTTGTGTGCTTGCTGCGTCGTGGCCCACGCTGGCCCAGTATCACCAATGTTGTAATAGTACAAACAGATGAAAATAATTCTATGTCTTTTTGCCACCATAGATGTGGCAGCGTAGAAAAGATATAATTTTGATTGGCTTTTGAAACATGAGGAAGTTACCAAGTTTCCAACCTTAGATATTTTAGAATAGAATTCAGATTTCTGTGTTACTGTTTTCGCTAAAGAACTTTAATGAACATAAACTATACTTTTAACTGGAATTCGAATCCAGGACCATTTGAACGGTGAACTAGCATCGTAAGCTTTGCACCATGCGGGTCGTTATCATTAGAAGAATTGGGTATTTGGTATACACTTTCTTACACGTCGGTCACGTGACTCAATATAGTGCTGATCGCGTCACGTCCACGATGACGTCACTTTGTGGTAAACATCTGTTCGCTGACACAGTCTGACTCTGAGTCTGACTTGTCTATTTCACTATGAAATGACGTCACGAAAATAATAAGACGCCTTGCTCATAGTAACGGTTTCCGGATTAATAAAGTAATGAATTTGTAATTAGAATTTTTAACGTTAATATTCATATAATATAAATTTTGTAGTTTTTTTGGCTCCTATTAAAAAATGTCAAATAGGTTTTAAAGAGTTGTCAAATATCGTATTGCACTCGTCTTGTAGTCGGAATGCGCGGAGGAGGCGGAGGCGGAGGTGGAGGGCGGCTGGGAGCGCATCGGGCGCGTGGTGCGGTGCGCGCACGTGGCGCACGAGGCGGGCTGCGCGGCGCTGGCGGCGGGCGACGCGGCCGCCGCGCGGGCGCTCTGGCTGCGCGCGCTCGACGCCGCCGGCCCGCCCGACCAGGTCCGAACAAGCTTCTGTATCATCTAATTATAATATCCCAACTTTTACCCGCGGCTTCGCTTGCGTTGGAGCCCTTAAATAAACATCAAATATTATTTTTTTATAAAATGTATCCTATGGCCTTTTTAATACCGCTTAGAATATGTGCAGAAAGTTTCGTGAAAAACGATACGTAATGACGAGCCTTCCGTATCATCTAATTATAATACACCAACTTTTACCTCGCGTTAAAGCCCTTAAATAAATATCAAAGGTCATTACATTTTTTTTTAATGTATCCTATGGCCTTTTTAATACCACTAAGAATATGTGCAGAAAGTTTCATGAAATACGATTGACTACTTTTGACGTGAAAGCCTAAGAAACTGCCATTCACATTCATAATAGTAATGTTTTTTATTGTCATAGATGTCGTTTTTTATTCTATCGCCGTTTCGGAAAGGTTCACCTCAAGGTGAAATATGGAGGAGGAGGCTTTCACGCCCCTTCAGCAAATCTTTGAACTGTAGATGTCCCTTAATTTCAATTCAATATTTTAAATAGAGAATAAAAATCGTTTATGTGTCTTATTATGCTACGCACATACATCATACATCTAAGTATATAGTTTCAATAGAATATTTTATAAGCTTACTTAAGAAAACACCATAATCTGTCATTATTGGCACTGGCATTTATTGTTCCGGAGAATTATCTAGGAGTGTTATGTTACCTATATAAACTCTTGGGTACTGAGTTTCACACTCAGCAAAGTCGAAAAGTCAGCACAAGTCACGAGAGATCACTACTACACAATGGCTTGATTTATCTGTTAACCTTGATGTTGGTGATGAATAGTTGAGTCACCGCCTGGCAGTGGAGGTCGCTAAATGATTTTAATGTGTCTAAATAAAACATCAGTTTCAGTCCAGTGAAACAGTTTAATGAAAGATGATGTATTTATAGGATCTACGAGAAGTGTCAATGTGAGTAAGAAATTGATACAACGCCATCTATCGATAGAATTGTGGACAAGTCTCAAAAATGCTCCCGGTACGTAGGAGAATAAAACTATTATGTATTCAGAGCGAATTCATTAACGTAGTTTCTTGTTTCTCGGACATTCAAAGCCAATCATTATTGGCCACGGCTTTAGTTGAAGTCGAAACGGTAGCTGGAACAACCATAGTTTTAAGAGCACTACTTGATCAGGGCTCTCAGGCTTCATTTATCTCGGAGTCAGCTGTTCAGCTACTTGGATTAAGGAAGGTTCCGATGAAAGCTAGTATATCCAGGTTAGGCGATGACACGAGTGAAACTTTGCCATGTCGGGCATTGGTTGAAATCAAGGTTCACTCACGCGTAGACCAATCCTTTGTTATCAGTACCAAGGCGTATGTGTTAAACAAACTTACGTCTCTCCTTCCTGAAAGGAAAATAGTTTATGTTTCATCAACACTCTCTACTATAGACTTAGCGGATCCATCTTATGGAATGCCAAGTAAGATAGATTTGATTTTAGGCACGGGTGTGTATAGCCAGATTCTGTTGGAAGGTTTAATCAAAGGTTCACCGGGAGCTCCAGTTGCACAAAAGACAACGCTCGGTTGGATCTTATCTGGCGAAGTGCATGGACCCAATCACTATAGTACTGAGACGTGTCATAATGCTGTCATTAGTTTACACGTTCGGGTCAATGAAAATGATCTCCTTAAAAGGTTCTGGGAACTGGAATCTGATGATTCCTTAGCACGTGAAAATCTTTTGACAGATGAAGAGAAAAAATGTGAGCAAATATTTACAGAAACCACTAAAAGGGACGAGTCTGGACGTTACATTGTAAAACTCCCCTTTAAATCTGAAGATGCTAGTTGTAAGTACAGTGGTTCAAAAAACATAGCTCACAGACGTTTTTGCGCTTTAGAGAAAAAATTTCTGCACAACCCAGGATTTCATAGTCATTATGCAAGCGTCATTAATGAGTACATACAATTAGATCATATGGAATCTATTCCCGAGTCAGAAATAGATAAAACAGGTGTTGTATATTTGCCTCACCATGCTGTTTTGAGAAGCGACAAGAGTACAACCAAATTGAGAGTTGTGTTTGATGCATCTTGTCCCGGAATCAACGGTGCATCACTAAATGATGACTTAATGGTAGGCCCCACGCTACAGCCTGAATTGCGCCACATAATCATGCGATGGCGTTGTTATCCGATTGCGTTGGTCGCAGATATAGTCAAAATGTATAGGCAAATCAAGGTTTCTCATGATGATGTTGACTATCAACGGCTGATTTGGCGTGAAAATCCGGAATCTGAATTACGACACTTTCGTTTATTAAGAGTAACATTTGGAACGTCCTCAGCTCCGTACCTAGCTGTCAGATCTTTGCAACAGCTGGCGTATGATGAGGGTCTTCATTTTCCTTCTGTGTCAGAGCGTGTGTTAAAAGACTTCTATGTCGACGATCTCATGACGGGTTGCGAAAGTGTAACAGAAGGAAAGGAAATTTATGACGATATGACACAAATGCTTGGCCGTGGTGGTTTCCAATTGCAGAAATGGTGTAGTAGTAGTCCAGAACTGTTAGACGAAATTAAGAATAAAAATACAGAAAGTGATGAGAGTTTAGAGTTGAAGTCAGATGAAGTTATAAAAATTCTAGGATTGACATGGAGTAGAACAAAAGACGAATTTAAATATACTGTTCAACTACCTGCAATGGAGAAACCAGTGACTAAGCGTAGGGTTATATCGGATATAGCCAAACTCTACGATCCATTAGGGTGGATCGCACCATGTGTGATAACAGCCAAAATATTCATACAAAAAATTTGGTTATCTGGCATTGGTTGGGATGACGAAGTTCCACATCAATTGCTACATGAGTGGATTGCTTACCGTAATAGTCTCAGTAAGCTCACCAACTTTTGTATTCCGAGGTGGCTTGGAGTTCGAAGAGGGGAATCACTTCAGCTCCAAGGATTTTGTGACGCATCTAATGATGCATATGCAGCTGTTGTCTATGCCAAGGTCATCGATGAGCAAGGAGTGACTCATGTCAATTTAGTGACTTCTAAGACAAAGGTGTCTCCAATTAAGCAAGTCAGTATTCCAAGGTTGGAGCTCTGTGGAGCAGTGTTGCTGGCAAAACTACTTCACGAAGTCTCAGGCGTATTGGGAGTTATCAGAGAGAATGTCCACGCGTGGACTGATTCATCTGTGGTGTTGGCATGGCTCAAAGGTCACCCTAATAGGTGGAAAACCTTCGTGGCCAACAGGGTGTCTGAAATACTTACTCTTACAGATGCTCATCAGTGGTCACACGTCCAATCCTCTGATAATCCTGCCGATTGTGCTTCTCGCGGTATCTCACCATCGGAATTAGTACAACTGCAGCTCTGGAAGACGGGTCCAAGTTGGCTGAAAAATAAAGATATACAATATAATACAGGAAACATAAAGGAAACAGATTTGGAAGTAAGAAGAAATAAGATGGTCAGTCATATGATTACCTGTGACTCCGAAGATATTCTTGCTAAATATTCATCACTGACCAGACTTACCAGGATTGTTGCTTACTGCAGAAGATTCTTGATGTTGAAACCTGAAAATAAACTTAAAATTAAAAGTACTTGTTTAAATTCTGTCGAAATAAATGAAGCGTTACTTACCTGTATTAGATTGTGCCAAGCACGATATTTTAAGGAAGACATAGAAATGTTGAAGAAATCAGGAAGAGTAAAAACAAAAAGTACACTTATCCCGCTTAATCCTTACATCGACGGAAATGACATTCTTAGAGTAGGTGGCAGGTTGTGTCATGCTAAGATCCCAGGCGATAGGAAAAATCCTATGATTCTTCCCCACTCGTCAACTTTTACGGATCTGTTAGTAGCCTATGCTCATGACCAAACATTGCATGGTGGGCCACAATTAATGCTCAATTATTTGAGAAACAAATATTGGGTTATTAACGCAAAGAGCCTTGTTAAGAAATGCGTTAGAAAATGCGTTACATGTGTTCGACATGCTGCTCATACCAACCAGCAATTGATGGGCCAACTGCCAGAAGCAAGAGCAACTGCTTGTCGACCCTTCCTAAGAAGCGGGGTTGACTATGCTGGTCCTATTGCCGTCCGATCCACGAAAGGTCGCGGTTATCGCTCCACGAAAGGCTACATCTGCATTTTTATTTGTATGTCCACGAGGGCTATTCATCTGGAAGTCGTTAGTGACATGACTTCTGAAGCCTTCTTAGCTGCCTTTAAGCGATTCACAGCTCGACGTGGACATTGTTCAGATCTTTGGAGTGATAACGGCACCACTTTCGTTGGAGCCAATAAGGAGTTGCAAATTTTGTTTTCTCAGGAGAGATCTAGCGTCAATGACGAAATTGCTGAGTGGTTAGGGAACAATGGCACAACTTGGCATTTTATCCCCCCTCACTCACCAAATTTTGGCGGTTTGTGGGAGTCGGGGGTAAAGTCAACCAAGCACCACCTCAAAAGAATTGTAGGCAACCATACTCTAACATATGAAGAGATGGCAACCGTTTTAAGCCAAATAGAGGCTTGCCTAAATTCACGTCCACTTTCACAGATCAGTAGTAATCCTGAAGATCCATTACCTTTGACACCGGGTCATTTTTTGGTTGGTGAACCTCTTGTTTTACCGCCTGATTATAACTTTGAGACATCCAATGTGAGTTGCTTGAAACGATGGCATCTCACACAGCGGTTAGTACAAGACTTCTGGCGTAGGTGGTCACAGGAATATTTGACACAATTTTATCATCGTTACAAATGGTCTAAGCATACTCCTGAACCTAATGTAGGGGACATCGTTTTGGTGAAAGAAAACGATCTTCCACCAGCCAAATGGCTTTATGGTGTCATCACGCATAAGCATACTGGCTTGGACAACATTACGCGCGTCGTGTCGCTGCGATGTAAAGGTTCAATTATAAAACGACCTGTATCAAAATTAATTGTGTTACCAGTTAGTTAAAAATCAAAATTGTCATGCTTTTTTGTTTACTTAAGTTTGTTACAAGAGTTCCTTAAATTAGACATAATTGTAACTGAAATGTTTTTTTTTGTTTTGTTAGAATTATTTATGTTTCAACTGTGTTTACTACAGTGTGAGGTTTAGCACTGTAGAGATATTGCCTTAGTGTGTAATTTTAATATCTAATTTTTCATTTTTTATCCTCAATGGTGGGCGGCCAACTAAATTACATTGTAAATGTTATTTATCTGTGTCTTTGCAATATGTTAAATATTGTTTAAATTTAGTTATGGACATTCTGTCCATGGTGGGCGGAATGTTTAATGTTAACATTGTTCATTTTAGTTTATCGCGCCGCTAATAGATGGCGTTACTTCAACCATTTCTGAATCAC
>DWJN01002111.1:0-16003 GCA_018248895.1 Carystus phorcus | reverse complement strand
ATTGACTTCATAGAACTTCCACGTTAGTATGCGTGTTATATGAACGAAATTTTGACAAGCCTTTCAGAAACTGGCGGAATGTCTGCTAAATCAGCCACAGGAATCATAGAAATCCATAAAATATCATACAATAATTCAAAGTCATACAACCCATTACTGCAATGAGCAGGTCATCTGGGATAATAAATTCCTCTCATTACTTAATCGACTATAAAACTGCAGTCTTCACCTTTTTATAACATTATAGAAAACTCTTAATTTTACAGGTACCACACGTTGACTTTAACTAAAGGTAGTGTTAATTAATTTTCAATATGGCCATTCTGTTATGTACGGGAGATCCCCTTTGATATTCACTATCTTGTTCCTATTTTGTATTTTTCCAAATAAGTGTATTTTTGTACAACTCTAAGTTATACTTACTGCAGTATTTACATGTCTACATGGACATATAATATCACCTTATCATATTATTTTAAGCTTCCATTATTGCAGACATTAAACATTTCAAATGCAAACGGATATTCACGATTTTTATTGATATTTTAATCCATTTACATCGATCATAATCCCGGCGTATTATATTTGTACGCGTATCAATATCCCTAGCACTATTTTGACTGCGTCAGTATATTTACATCTATTCCTATTCAGACATAGTTTCGTCAATTTTGCTCAACTATCGAACCCCGAACACCTCCATTAGCTCCAGACGATACCTCGCTAACGCCGGCTTCTGTGGTTACGTTCACTGGTCAGTGAAATTTTAACCTGCTCTTAAAAGCTGAGCTCTTTAAATGATTGGAATTTTGGAAAATGAACAGAAAATCAAAAGGTGAAATTTAAACTTCTTATCAATGTGTGCCAATATGTATTAAAAGAACTGATATAATAGTAATTTAAATACACAATTGCTTCAATGATTGATGAATAATTGATTAACGGTAATTACTATAAATGTTCTTATATTGGAAAACTTTATTAATTTGCTTAAAGGTATGAGTATTTTTCCATAAATTCATAAGGAATCCATCTACTTTATGTAATATTCCCAAAATTGCGCCAATATCTATGTATATTACAATTTTTACGTGATCCCTGAATAAACGGCACATAAACAATAAAAAAATAATTTGTTAGTGTATTGTGTGTGCACGTGTGGGTGTGTGTAGTATAATACGCCCGCTTTATCCACTAACGTTCGCATTACATGGGATTCAAACTTTACCTCTAAGCTCAGTATCGGAGTCAAGAATCTTGTTACAAAATCTAATACATCCAGCCATAAACGACTTATTAGTTGTAACTAGTTTAAAAGATAAACTTCAGTCACGTTAAGTCTTATCTGCAGCGCCTTCTATTGAACGATTAGTTTGGTCTTTATTAGATACAACAGTTTAGCTTTGCTGTCTAATATGATCTTTGTATACTCTAGCAGGTTACTGATTCGTTTCTCCAATTGGAAACTTGATTTGACTCCATATAAACTATATTTGCTAACTTTGTACAAACGGTCTTGTATTTATCATTTTATTTACGTTTACTTTTTGATTAAAACAAACATATTACGGTTGTTATTCTTGAATCAAGGGAAAATGACGGGAGATATATTTATTACTGAACAACTATATTTATTTCTGGTATTTATTTATTTCTGGTATTTATTTATTTCTGGTATTGGCTCCTGAACAGAATTCCGTGTATCGGAGCAAGCTTTGTCTTTAGTTTTTATATTAGGTTCGAGAGCAATTCCATATTCTGGAAAATGTATCTAGTATTTATTACCTATAGTTGTCAAGTCGCTAAATCAAAATCCGTCCCGTATATGTGTATTTTGTTCCCAGCGCGAGTTCTACTAAATTGATTAAAAAGCTTCTTTATTCTCTGTATCGTTAACAACATTTATATCGACTATTACTTTAAACAAATATTTAATTTACAAACTTGAATTTTATATCTCATCCGATGCTGTAAATAAAGTTATCACGTCATTTAAATAGGAATCGAATTCTTAATCAACTTTCCTTATTAACACATTCATTATATCACTACAATGTAGTGACAAGCAGTTTACTGATAACCTTTGGGTTATTTTTTAATTTTTCTCGTCGGATAAGATAATTATGATTTGTGTTTTAATTCCAAAAATACTTTGATGGAATAATCAATTTTAAGAAAGCCAAATAATTTCATTAATTTAGATTATATTACGAGTAATAATTACAGTAACTAATACTAGTACGTCAATATAAACATGAGACCTTTTTATTCAGTTGTGTAACCAAATTGGCATATATAAAAATGCCTATAACTCTTCCTTCGAAGTCTTATCGGGTAAGTTGACGTTTCCTTCAAAATATGCAAGGAACATAAAACAGGGTAGGCACCGCAGTAATAAAAAGATTGGAACTGATTTGTCATTCAGAGATGCTACGTTGTGCCACGTCGGGAGTCGGACGTTGTAACGCACGGGTTTCCCGCCCCCCTGTACTGCCCCGCAGTACGCGTCGTGAATACTCGATCTTATTTGATTTCCGATTTTAAGTTTACCCTAACTCCTTGCCTATCTAGTGTCGTAAAAATTGAGTAATAGTTTCTTGGAAACAGTTTATACTGCTCTATACGTAGTGTATACTACTTGTTTGGATTAATAGTATTTTAAAATACCGAAGAATTTAAAGTAAAGAAAATTATAGTCTAAAGAATTGTAGACGCTCAGTAATTGATAACAATGATAATGAACCTTTACATACTCATATCCCCGAACTAGGATTCGGTATGTCGCGTTTGGAATAAGAACGCACTAATAACACATCACTAACACCCACGACCAGAGACCAAACATTTATAATGGTATCGTCGCATTACTGTCTTCTGTCTTAAATACTGCGGATACCATCATATTGACGTTCTGAATAAACATTAAATATTCTATTAAAGAAATATTCTCTAACGAAAGAGGAATTCTATGGGTGTAAAATTCAATAAAAACGGGAGCGTCACCA
Organism: Carystus phorcus; assembly: GCA_018248895.1. Classification (NCBI taxonomy): domain Eukaryota; kingdom Metazoa; phylum Arthropoda; class Insecta; order Lepidoptera; family Hesperiidae; genus Carystus; species Carystus phorcus. The sequence goes on along the minus strand of DWJN01002111.1, from coordinate 12,998 downwards.
CCTACTTCTTGGAAATACATTCTTTTCAGATTCCACTCTTAGCTCAACTTAACCGAGAAATACAATCCGATATTCATTGTACAATGGTTATTTACATGTGACTAGCTGCATTTAACTCAATAGTACCCTATTCAGTAGTATTTCTAAAATGTTGTCTGATTTTATTGCTGTTGCAAATCCTTTATAGTGTTCGGTACGTTGCGTCTAAATATTTATGTTAGTTGAAAAAACTTGAGCAATTCAGGGTTGGGAGAATGTCGAATACTCGCGAAGATTGATTCGTCTGTCAGAAGGGGAAAATTAAGGCTTCAGAGCAATATTTTAAATTTATTTGCGTTTGCGATGCAAATTATGAAATAGAGCTGGGGAGAGCGGTTTTTTCTTATTTCCTTCCCTTTAATCGAATAGGGGAGTCTATTGTTAATACTCCGAGGGAAACTGTTTACTTTTTTTGCTGCATGTTGAATTATTATGCAATTATCGATGCTCTGTCTTCTTTGCTTTGAAGGTTCATTGGAATTCCTTTGGAGTGTCAAGTACTTGAAGTGTAAATTGGCGATCTTGTGGTACTTTTTCCAAAAAGATATTTATCAATTGTCATTTCTTTTCAGTCAATGTCTCATCTGTACTTTCATGGAAATATTTTATTTAATTTCGCAAAAATATAAGTTGTACTATTATATGTCATATCGATATTTTTCATATATGAAATCCCATATTTTTGTTAATACTCTAAGAAAACAAAAACTAATCTAACTCGAACACTCGTAAAGATAGGTGTACCCCTTGGGACGTTACACTGTTTAGAAGCTTTTACAACTATGTCGAACTAGGCCCTCCGATAAATTCAGTAGGGCCGCCACTAGGGCCATCTATTGGTACTTGGAGCGACAAAGATCTTTATATGAGATGGACTTCAGACTGTTATATTATTCGGTTCTTTCATATTATAATTAAAATTGATCGGATTGCATGTTCATAGCCTACTTTAAGTCTGAATTGACCTTAATTATGTTTTAGTATAGAGAGTGGTAAATAAAATTTATTTGCAAGATTTTCTATTTGTAACAACTTTAGTAGTATTAATGTTAATAGAATGGTCTAGTCTCATGATATTGGAAGTTACAATCATTATTATAAATGGGAGTATTCTCAACTTTCGATAAACAAATAATTTATTACATTTTTAACACATTATGTCTTTTCAGTTCTATCGTTTACCCTTTACTTGATCCTCTACTACAAGACACACGATTGAAAATTCACCGCTAGATAATTGGTCGCTTATTATTCAGTATCTTTCTTTTTTAAACTAATGATTATTACATCAAATTAATTTATTACTCATTGCAGTTGTGAGATATACATTGTAGTTAATAAATTAAATTGAGTTATCTCCAAAGGCAACAAAGGGTTAGCTCGCGCCGGTATCGGAGTACCGATCGCTGACCTCGCCTCTATAGTAACCTTTGACGTCGCTTCACTTCACTCGATAACTCTCGGCAAACTTCCTGAATCTTCCTAAGCGGCTTTGATTAAGTATCACTATTACCTATACTGTGATTAAACAGAACAGCTTGCTTTACCAAGTTCCAAATCGTTGGTAGTACTTGATAAAGGACTTACAAAGAAACATTGAAGTATGATGTTCGTGAACACTTAATACTTGTTACTTGACTTGAAACAGCAACTAAAAATCTAACAGAATAAATAAAACTGTTTTATTCCAACATATTAGTCGACATATACGAATTTTACGATGTTTGTCAATGGATTGATTCCGTGATATCAATGCATTTGTCAGAGAAGGAAAATAGAAAGCGAACCAGCCACGTATTATGACTTGTATGTAATTAAGTTATTATCGAAACAAATTTGTCTTATAAGATTAGGGTTTGCTTTATCTAGGTATCACATCTTTCAAGTCCCAGCATTTAGGCTTCAGGTGAAATTGTAATCAAGCAATTACTTGTATTATGGAAAAATAGCTAAACTACCTAGGAACTAAACTAGCAATACAATACTTTACAATAAGAAACATATGCAATGATCTCGCGGATTTGAAATAGTTTTCCATTTCTATTATTTGCTTTTTCCAGTGTAACATCTAAGCTTTCTTAATAATATTTCTAAACGAAAAAATAATATGAACAATATGATAGTAATTATGTCATAAAATCAACATGGATAATGAGAAAACAACAATTCATATGATATATGGTTATCGATATAAGATAGAGAACATTGTGTAGATTTACAGCAAGAACACATCAAGTAAATTGGGTCGAAGCAATAAAATCTGACTAAGGAAACGAAGTAGAGAAACCACATTTACTTATTTGTTTCAGCCTTGAGATGACACGCTAGTTTCGTAAGACCAACAAAATATTTTCTTGAAAACAAATGTAACTAATAAAAGTCAATTAATATATACTTTCTTTAAGATTGTCTAAGGTGTTTTATCAACAGACGAATACTTCATATGTATCATACCTACTTCTATCTACTTCCATATTTCTACCAATTTTTGCACTTGAGACTCAATAATCGATGACTTGCAAAATAAAATCACTGTCACCGATGATTTGGTTTCAATCATAAAACTATAAGAAGCGCATGTAGCAGAATTAGTTTCCGTATAAAAAAATAAACTATGCGAAGAAATATACTCGTATATAAAAGAGAAAAACACCTTGACATTTAGACGGCGGAATGTTTAAAATATCGCATAATACTCGTGGATCAAACCTTAACACAAATTACAACATAATTTCGCTCGACTGCAAAGTTCGTGACGAGCGGGCTGCCGATATGGGTTGTAATTGCGTGGTACACGGTGCTTCGTGAAAGTCTGACAATGGAGAAACGCTGTGATCCTATTTAGGGAATTTCATCCATATTATAACTGATGTTTGTCATGTTTATAAAGGACAAAAGAAAAACATCTGAGCAACGGGCGTCTAAATACTGCAATAGAAACATAATTAGAATAATATCACTGTTATAACGCTACAAAAATAAACAGTTCTTATAAAATCTATTCGATTTTTCCTCTGCTTGCTTAAAGCATTTAGATATTAAATTGAAATGATCACCCGTTAGATATACATATCTAAGTAGATTCTTCGTAGCTTCACATGAAGCTATCGGATTACGTTCAAAATCTTATCGAGAACTCAATATTTTTATCAAAACTTGTCGTAACGCGAAACGTTTGTTTTATCTCTGTCTCAAATCACCACATAATTTCCCTCCCGTCCAGATCGTGGTCTATTCTGAAACAAGCGTTACTCCTAGGTCGTGAGGCATCATTCCGGTACCTGCAATTTGAATCATCTTTACTCTGATGAATTCTCTCCATTTCAGGAAAGGATAACGATGGCTGTATTGCGAAGAAAATAAGATTCAAAGTTGTATACACAAAGGGTCAATGTAGGATGGAACAACTACAGGGCAAGTTATTGTTACCGAGGTGTTTAGCGTTAAACAGCGTAAATGATGTGAAGTGATCTACGTAATCTCAGTCGAGTAATGCGTGTGAAATGTGACAGTGGATTATTGAATATGGTTTTATTTGTTAATAACGATTAAAAGCTAGAATCCCTGCACTTCTAAAGACAACCCATTGGTATTTACGTATTTGTTTTTTATTACCAATTAATATAAAAAGTTCTTAATCTTATGAAATTGTAGTTTACTTCCGTAGTATTAATTTCTTAACGTAGTCAGAATTCATGATAATTAATACTGTCTTTATGGATCGATTTCATATTTAGCTTATGTAAACCGTTTACATCTACTGAATACGTAAAACCTTACGTTAAAGTCTTTAGGATTTTCTTATTTATAATTAGTATTGCTACAGCTAAGTTGGCGTCACTGGTATACATATGTAATGCAATAAAATCTAGTACCGGACTGACATAATCGACGAATACTTCACATTACACTTTATACTAGTAGTTTGGCTACATGCATTGTACATATAGCCTCCATCAAATGGTCCTGTTCAAGTAAACAAATTTAAAGGGCTTTTCAAAGCATAAACATGTATCCAAATTCCGCTTATTAATCCTAATTTTGCGTCACTATTGATTGACACTACCATTAGAGATAATTCCGTCCGATAGTACTACGACGATATTATGTAAAGTAATCAGAGCCGATCACCTATCTACCATCTACCGTGTTATCGTCAACAGCGCGTTAAATGTACCTATGGCCGCCTGAACACCGCATTAGTGTCAATGCGATGTTTTGCTTCGCTACACGCAACCGATCAGCCGGAAATTAGTCATTATGATGTATTTCAATACATGCGTTATTAATTCAATTATTATTTTCATTATTTTTTACTTTCTACTTTCGTACATTGAATGCGTTAATCTTAAAAATAAGTAATGCATATCAATCAATATGGCATTACAAATACCTATTTCATTTGGTTTGTTGGTATATTAAATGAACAATATTCATATAGGCTGAAATGATCGTCTTATTACAAAATATTTTCATAATCAACCTTTTTAAACCAAAATATTTTAAAACACTGATTAAACGGCAAAATACAATAAACGTAGATCTGGCTCCTACAGAATGTTCAGAAGCTTATCTACCTGTCATAGTTGAAGACACTGCTAATAATACAAAGTTTGCACCTACACTGAAAAATGGCGAATATCCTCTCCTAGTTGTTCTCTTAAAACAGGGGCTTTTTTACACCATCCATCTTATTTTCATAAAATCCATAGGATTTTCTTTACAACTCCGTCCCTCAACCACTTAGCCTTTTGATAAAAGATCTCGCGTTGTAAATAACCGAATTTTCATACAAACGGCGCACAATTAGCCCTCCCCACACACACCCGGACCCATAACGCTATAGACAAATTATGTGTATATCCCGCTTTCCTTTTTCCACACTTGGAAGCCATAACAAATGGCCTCATGTACCCACCTGTGTGGGAAATTTCGTTGAAAATTTTTGGATGGCGGTATAAAAAATTTATGCGCGGCGAGATAAGTGCCAGTTTACCTATTGTTATGCTATTGTCTTAACATACAAGTATATAAAAGTATTTTTATGAAGTGTAATGACGTCAACTTTACTATTAAGAAATTAGAAGGACAGGCCTAACGTTCTTGGCACAACCCATAATTCCAAACTGATTGTTTACCAAATCCACCTAGTGTTCATTACCAGGCTTCAATTTAAACGAAGCCATTTTTTAAACTAAAATCATTGCGGATTCTAAACATTTTAACTGGAACGTTTGCGCACGTTATTTTTATTTTCAGATGCAAGTAAATTTGTTCATTTATAAATGATGTTTAACTTCTTTTTCAGACAGTTCTATTCCATTCGGTTCTCACCAATGAGTATCGGTTGCATTTATTTTTCTTAATTTTAACAACTACATTTCTCGTTCAAATACATTTTCCTTTGAAATGTTCTAACCAGACAGTATTTTCAAGAGAACTACAACAAAATTCTTTGTTATTACATTGTCTGTTACTACAGATGCTCCGTGATGTATTGTGATGGATGGCGCGTTGCAAACGAAATTGATGGCAGAATTATTAATTAATCTTTGTTATGTGCAAAATGTTTAATTTGTTCCACGTGCACGTATTGTTAGCTCTAGTACGTAGTGTAGCTTTTAGCTATTGTTTGTTATAATGTTAGTTCACAGCGTATTTGCAGCACCATTAACGAATTAAAAAGCAACCGACATTGATCATTTTCATTTATTTTAAACGTAATGACCATAGAATTCGCCTGAACTACCATAGTTTAATTTGCACAAATTCTAAAATGAACCTCCCTTGCCTTCAATCCATTAATGTCCCACTACTGGGGACGAGTCTCTCAACACTGAGAAAGACTACAGCAAACTCCACCAACTGCACCAATGCGGATTTGTGGAAGGGTTAATGACCAATCCCAGTGTCGGAAGTTTTAATGCCTCTCGAAGGCCTCCAACATGGCTTAACGACTGCTATTTACGATGACAACCGGGATCGACGGCTTAACATGCCCTCCGGAGCACGGAAACGCTTAAGAAATTTTTACCACTAGCGGTCACCCACCTAGGTACTGACCGCATAGACAGTCGCTTAACTCGGTCGATCGCTTAGAATCGACACGAGCCGCTTTCCTTATTTCTTTAAAATTTAGTAAAAAAGGTAACTATATAGGGGAAGAGTGCCAAGTAAAAGAGTAAAAAGTTTTAAGTAAAAAAAGGGGTTTTTCGACTCGTCTAGTGTTAAGCTTTTTTTTAATATATTACTATTATTCCGTGTCCAAAACTTCGACCTAATCGGAGGTTGGATCGTGAGTGAAAACATAAAAAATACATAATAAGTATTTTTAAAGACCTAGAATGTAAGAACCGTATATAATACTTCAAAGTCATATTTGAAGTCTTGAGACTCAATATTGATATCCTAATATAAAAACTTCGTAAAGTTTCTAAGCTATGCAGGGGATTCCATAACAGTAAACTTAAAATCCATATTTATAAATCGTACAGTAGTACAGAAAACAATGAATTAGCATCTCAACCCTTCTGTTGGTCGCAAGCGTCTTCAGCGTGAACAAATTACGCAAACATCAGCCATGTTTGTTCACCTTGCGCAGCGCAGGTAATTAGTTAATTGCGTTGCGTACACGGCGGCCATTTGCGCGTCACTCCGCTTGTTCACACGTCTGAGAGTGCATACAATATATGCATCAAGTGATATCACGGTGGTTTATTCATCCAATGCGCTACATAAATTTACGCTTTTAAAAAACACTTTAATACTATTGGCTAATCCTCCATTAACCGTTAATCGGCGTGCCAGTTCAGTTTATGAGATCAAGACCAATTACTTTTTTTGTAGTCATAACTGCCTTTGAACTTATTTCAAATTTTGATATGCATCAATGCTAGGACCGTCTACGATCATGATTTTCGACGACTGTACCTCGCCGGATCTTGTTAAGTTCGATTTTTGTTAACAAGAAACTGGAGAATTATCTGTTTTGTTTATGTATAATTATGTATGCAACTCGTTAAATGAAAACCTCGATATGTAACAGCTTGAAAACTTGCCCTATAGTCTTCAAAATTGGGATGTCACTAAACTGAACTGAAAAACATTATTTTGTGAGCTTCAATTCATCCCTCACAAGCAATGCCCACAATTAAAGCCGCAAACATTACATTTCTCATTGTTTATTACTGCATCATCAATGAATTTCACTAAATCTTAATTCATTATTATAAACTAGACGTAGATTTATTGTAATTATTTTTATTTTCAGAAAATAAGTGAGCGTGTGAACCTCGCCCCGAAACATATTCGTAACAAATCATAATTAAACCAGCCCTAAAAAGCCGAGTTTAGATTTGATTGTAGCTGATTTATTCATTCAATTAACCTTGTCATTAATCAAAATAGTTCGGGCGCGGGCACACGGCAGGCCAAGCCCTAATTGTTAACCATTTTCCTTTCTTGTTTCAGGTAAGGATTGATCAGAGCGTCATAGTGACTTCAACTCTCGACATGTAAGTGAGCGAGTAAACCTATAGGAAATAATCTTAATATATATCGATATTAACATGCAAACAGTCACTTTGTTAGTGATCGTTATCAGGAATGTTAATTTAGTTCAGTCGAGTTTGAAGTCATACTGGGTCACCAAGTTAACTAATTTTACTAAAATGTCATTTCAACACGACACAATTACAACTTTATTATTCTGTTAAAATTGAATTAACACATAAATCATGAATGTTGGAGAGAATGCGCGCACGGTAATTTATCAACTGGTATCTAATTGAATGATTAATGTTTTCTTTTTTCAAATTTAAATTATACAGGTTAACTTGAGTAAAGTAAAGAAGAACATCAATATGATTAGACCTTTATACGGTACAAAATAAATTTGTTATCGCTTCAAGGTATAATATTTCCCTGAAAATGGAGAATAATAATAATAATTATTAGAATTGTGATATCTGGAATGTAAGTATATCTAGAGTGAAATTTTTTTAACATACATGAAACATAATGTATAATTAATATTCCACAATTATATATGTTTATTGAATATCTACTAGGGCATTAGGCAGATGTAGTCAAGAATAAAACTCTGTCTATATAGATCCCATGATCAAGATGCGATTTTAAACCATTTTCGAATCTATTTAAATAAATAGACACATTACAAATTATAAAAATTACTACAACCCTTTAGGAATTTAGTGATGATTATAAAGATCGTTCATATTATTCCACAAATTACAAGCTTGTTCAAGAAGCTAACGAAGTATTATCGCAATACCAAACTACTCAATAACAACAGCACTCCGCACGACCGCATGTTGTACACAATAAAACATCAAAGAACTCCCAAGGTGGAAAACACATACGAAAAACGCTATTTTAACGACCAATTATGATGCGGCCGTTTTTCACGGCCCGATTTCTGACCTGCTGTTGACTTCTGAACCTTATGGTCATGGGTACAAAGGTGTCTCCGCACTGTACTATTAAGAAACCGACCCTCAGTTTAAAAGGCGGCCCGGAAGCGGCTCGTCGGTTACGTAAAATTTATATGCCGCGGGGTTGAAATCGGGGGTGTAAATTGGTTAATGCAAGGGTTTGGGGAGTATACTAGACGAGCCATAAACTAGCCCCCGCAAGGGTAGCTACGAGCGTAGCTACATGTAGATTCAGTTGCGTGATCGCCGATTCTGCTATTAAGCGGGCTCATGTCCAGACGACCATAAAACCGAACCTGGGACTCGGAAATCAAGCCATAAAAGTTTAACTAGACGGAAATACAACAGGGGTTTAGGCTGAAATAGTGAAATAAAATCCCTTATCAAATGGTACTTCGTTTTTGAAACCTTTCCTGTTTTTGTTGAAAGGGTTATAAATAACGTCAAATTTCTTCATTTACATGTAAATGTCATAGGAGCTTTACAACATATTGGAGCCAGAGAGTCGTATAACCATGACGATTGAAACTGTTGATGAATTTTGTCAAAGGCACCTTACCTTTAAAAGTTACCTTAATTGACCTTGAAAGTTTTTGTTTAAATCGATCAGACTAGATCGATTTTCAGTTTAGACCACTGGCTTTGGGGTACTTAGTTAATACAATATGAACTACATGGCTAATTGAGTTTATTACGAGAAAAGTTAAAATTGAAACGTAAATTTTGTTATTGATGACGGTATTTTGCCTAGGTTTACAATCACTAAATCATACCAAAAATGTAAAGTCTTAACTAGCGTAGAACATTTCTACATACAAATTTGTACACCTATCACGAAGTTACCTTACTTTATTTAATCCAATTTTTTCTAAGATGACAGAACCTACTTAAATATATTGAAATACATATGACTGTTTGAAACACATTCTGTTTAACATTTTATCTAAGTACCTATCAAAACTTGGATAGGTCGGTCTTAGAAAACCGTAATATTGAACGTGTATGATTCAAGTTGTAGCTGTGTTCATTTGATACGAAATTTGATATAAATGCAGAACAGAATGGATCTATTACACGTCAATGCTAAGCTCCATCCGGCCTAATTTGTATTAAAAACATGTTCGGAAGATAAAAAAAATGTAATAATTATTCAGTTCATTACAATACATTACATTGCTTGATTCGCTTGCAATCTAAGAGATAAAAGAAGAACAGATAAAAGATAAACAGTAGTGGCTGTGTCTTCCAACTTATGAAATATTAACATACTCATGTATATTTTGGCAGCACCACGTTGTAACTAATCTAATAAGATATAACTCCCTAGAAATACTATCCTAGTGAGGGAACACACGATAGTGAATGTAGACTTACGTGCCGATAAGACAGGATCGATAAAAGGTTGTAGTGTCGACGGAAGTGAACGGCTGAGCGTGGAGCGGAAGCTCTTTGTCTGCTCCCTGGATTTGAGGATAACAGGGGCGCGATTGGACCCTATTGTGCGAATGTGAACCCTATTGCGCTTATTATATTACTAGATAAGACACGTGCTAATTCAGCAAGACCCTTGTTACATGTTCTTTTGTCACAACCGATACATTGTTTGCTGGTTCATTAGTTTCTGCACGTCACATATGTTGTCTTGGCGCTAAGAATTATTCAGCGCCAATTCTGCTAGTATTCTGTCATCTACGTATAATATATGTTCTGTTCTATTTTTACCATTAAGTGTTTATTCCTTTTGTATCCTTTTGCCCTTGGAAAGATACCCTATCTTGTTATAATTAACTTATTTAAATATTTTTCTTCCATTTCCTTTTTGATGAAGTGACTGTTAAATTAGAAGTTAAATAAACAGCGTCTTATTCCTAGGCGACCTATTTTTAATTAATCGTCATCCAACACACCCGCGAACTTGCCGGAACTAATTCCACGAGGGAGCCCGTTCGATTCCCGAGTTGCAGTAGATTGTCTGAATTTATATGTTAATTCAGTCCCCGAGATGAGGGAAGTCTGTTTATTATTTCTGTCTTGGACGCCCGTTGAATACTCGTCGGAATTAAAACATTCCATTTCAGATTAAGACGCCTCAGAAACAGGAATCAACGAAACCGACTGAATTAACGACATGACTTTGACCATAGTAGGATGGCAGGCAGCAAGACAAACTTTGAGGACAACTATAATCAAAAACTTGGTAAGAGTCTATAGCTTTCTTGGTCTAAGCATTTTTACTAATCTTACTATGACGACTGGCAGTCTCATGTAACGATTATTTTCACGTCTGTTTCATTAAAATACCTATTTCTAAGTGAGCCTTGTCTGAATAAGTGATCGACGATGTACTTCTGACGCAGTAGGGAGTTAAATGTTTGAATGTTGACCATAAATTTCGTTAGCATTTTCTAAACACACGCTAGGAGCCATTCACCTGTAACCATTAATTAAACCTTTAGGTGGTGTAAAAAATTTATCAATTTTTCGACAAACCGATATTTAAACATAGGCTTTAAAAATCCAGTCGGCGTTTCAAACCTTATTGTTAAAGTGGTACCCTTACCAGATGCTAGCTAATTAAAGAAATATGAATCAACACTATTTTATATATTTCATATTGGTCTCACGCATAAAGATATTTTGGTACGTATAAGAAATTATTATCTTGACTTGGTAAAAGAAGAAACCGCAAAGATGCCTACCGACTTTAGAGTTTGATATTATTCTAAAAGATATGTATTGTCTACCGATCCGCTCTGAGCCAACATGGCAAACTATGGACTGTATCACTTGCAATTAGTAGGAGACCCGATACTAATAGAAGAAACTATACAGGTTGCGAATAGCGAATAACTTTTCACTTCATTCAACAATGTAATTCAGTAAGAACTTTTACACAAAGCGATTCGATAAAGCGTTGAAACTAAAAGACAATTCCGAACTAAAAGTTCAGGAATCTTAGTCACCGGAAACGTGGACTGAGCCGCGATCTTTGACATATCGTATTTACCTTCGCCTTCACCTATGTTTACCTTCCCCCTTCCTCGGGCCCCGCCCCGTCAATTCAATACGAAATCCAATTTCTTTTACGCTACAACTTGACTCATTTTGTTTCTTCGATGAATCGAAAGTTTCTATATGAGAATTTCTATTGACTCGTGCCGATGACAGGGCTTGGAGCTTTATTGAGAACGCAATGATTATTGAAAGGATTGCTTACGTCTTTATACATCGAATGAATAGGAGAAATTTAGCGTAAATCACAGCTTTCCCGTACCAACAAAATTTGCCGATTGAATTTACAGAACTTATACAATAATTAAAAAGGCAATCATTTATTCATGATCAATTATTGTTGGTTCATCAACACTGTTGTTACAGCTTGATAAGGTTTTAACTTGAAATATTTTTATCACTTTAGATATGCATTTCATGCAGTCAATGGACATAATGGTCATAATTAATGTGTAGTTTCATCACTTAACACAATTCAAGACGAGTTATGAAGCAAGAAATCAATTCAATGAGCCAGAGAGCTTTAACGATATGAAATTACTGAAAAAAAAAACGAAATTTATAAAGAATTGCAGGAACCGAATAAACACGGCTTTCAAGGTTCATATTATTAGGAATCTTGTACGATGCAAGCAAACACAATATCTCAGATTAGGGTCGATCGGTATGTCTCTCTTCGGCAAACATAGCGTTTTGTACATAAATTGAGTTGCGGACCTTCGCTCGGATACAGGACAAACAAACCGACGCAACATTCGTCTTATTACTTAGGGCGATCGATTCTTTCATGTAGTCTGTTATTGTTGGATGATCCAATTCGAAGACATCTTAACGTATGTTTGCGTTGATAGAATTATTTGTTATAACTCTGTTTGCCTTCACCATCTAGCCGGTATTGCTATGATGAGTTTTTTTTGGACAAAAATAATAAAACTATTTTATCACGATTTCTATGCGCAACTAGTTTTCTGTAATTTTTTTTTACATATAAAATAATATTATAATATTTGTTATATTAATACACCAAGTCGTAGTTTATCTTTATCATAAAGTCTAAATCCATAGTCATTTACCTGAAATGTACCTGAATATACCTGGAATCCATAACTTATAAATAATAATAAGGAATGGCCACACATTTCTCTTAAAAATCTACGAAAATAACAAACATGACACAAGTACTAAAATTTTTAAAGAAAAGGTTATAGCGTATATAAATAAATGTAGTTAATGCCTAAAATTTAATAGCAGACATAGTAACCGTAATTATAACAGGGAGATACCCGTAGAAGTTTTGCAAAACGAACTCCGGGGAGTTTACTCGTATATAATATATTATTAGTATTGATCGCGCCACACTCGAAGAAGCGACAAACATATCACAATTCCTAACAGAGCTAACGAAGGCATCGGGTGCATTCGACAGTCTCGACGATTTAGGGGAAAGATTCCCTGGCAATAGAACGAGGACTGACATCTCCTCGTGTCCGATAC
>DWJN01002110.1:0-16005 GCA_018248895.1 Carystus phorcus | reverse complement strand
TCTGTCAAATCAATTAGTTTCTAAAACGTTGACTAGGTAATAATAAATCAGAAAACAAAATCGCATTTGACAGACGATTCGGAGTAGAATTTTACAGCTGTTTAACTGATTAATTTGCAAATCAAAATGATACTCATCAATCAATCATGAATCATGTTTATTAGTTAAATTATTGGTTGATCGGCCTTTCAAAGACCGTGGTGAATGACGTCACTTTAAATCCAATATGGCGGACGGTCCAAGATGGCGGACGACTATTTTCTATGCATTATTATATGCAAAATATGTCATGTGTTAAATGTCTTTAAAATATTAAGTATAATCTATGTTTTATTATTTTATACTTACTTTCATATTTCGATTATTTACATTCTATATTTGCATCTGCTAGAATGCGTTGTAAGTTAAATATTGAATCTTTATTAATTTTTATATAAGAATAGAATAGAAGTAGTTTAATCTTTTACGTCTGTTGTATGAAGCGATGTTTTATAAGATTCTTCCATAGGCTTCATATTGATTTTATAATTTTATATAGCTTGTAGAATTATATATATAAATATGAATTATAACCACATATTGAACTCAGTCTTAAATAAATGTAGTATTGAAAATGTTATACTGTTTTTGTCATTTGTTTTGTTCCAGCGTTGAAAGGTTATCATTTATGGTTTTATTTCTTATTTGTTTTATATTGTTCAGGTAACCAACTCAAGAGGCTTAGTAATCTAAATACGATTACTTGGAAGTTAAAAATAACCTAAACTTTGGCCGTAAAGTGCTTCCATTATTGTTTCTAAACCAACCTTCCTTATTAGTATTACTTAGAGCAAAAGACTAGCTGATGACGTCACGTGATTTCTTTTCACGATGGTGCAGATGTTATTTAATTTTCTTGCTCGTTAAAAGTGATACAAAAAGCTAAAAAAATCTGATTACATTTTATTTATTTATTCGAGGCACACCAACTAAGAACATAAACAAACATTTTGATATAGTTACTGTTTTTTTTTCAAATCCAAATTTCATTCCTGATTCAAAAGCATTTGAACCTGCCTGTATTTTGTCAAAACCCATATATATCTATTCACATTTTACCACTGTTTCGGAAAAATGCTATAACATCGGGGAGAAACGACGCAATGCCTTGATGACTTGACTTGACTTTGACTGGCTGATGCTCCTAATATGATCAATGAAGGTAGATCATAGTCGTTATGTTACTCCTCCAATTCCAGTGAAGCTGATCCAAGTGCCTGGGAACAAGACGCTGCTTATGGTCGACGGGTATACCTTCCACAAGGACAGCAACGTACTCACCCACGGGAAGACGCGGTGGCTGTGCTCATCAAGGAAAAAGAAATGCAACGTGTACCACATACTGGATCAGTCTGGCTACGAAATCCTGAAAACCTTCAGCGAACACAATCATTATCCACCACAGTATATCGTCAAAAATGGTATTTATATACGATTGAATTAATGTTTCGAACATAGATGGCGCTAGGCGACATCCTGAATCGCGGTATCGAAGTTTTTTGCTAACGTCTATTTGGATAATGGAATAATAATTAATAAAATAAACATAATCGTAAAGTATTAAAGTTCTCTTTTCTTTATCTTAATTTTTACTAATATTAATTATAAGTTAATACTTGACTACAGTCTTATTTAATTCAATGTTCGGATTAACAGATGTATTTTGAAAATCACTTCACTGGTGTAAGTTACAAATTGTTACGAAGATTTACATGAATCGGCGACACATCCGATAGTTAAAATACATTGATACATCTTAAGAACAAACTTTGATGACGTAAATTACCAATTATCTTTGTTTTTCATATATCAGTCATACACCACTGCACCGGTTTATGTTAAAATACATCAGTGCATGTTAAATTATTAAATTGAATTAGATTTATTGTTTGTTTGTATGTAAAGGCGTCCCGCGGAAGCAGTTAAACAGATTTAAACAATACTTAGTAACCATGTAGCTCATGTAACGTAGTTGTGCCTGGGACAGTTTTTGTCCGGAAAAATTCATCTGTTCCTAACAGGATATCAGGTGTAAGTTATTATGATTCTGTTAAAAGATTATTAATTAGTAATAAATGAATATCTTTGGAATTTGAAGAATATTTATTTTCCCTTAAATCTGTAACTTCTAAAACAATATTATAAACTTTGCGAATACTTCCGTTGAAAGGAAGGTGTACGTATGTATGGATTTCAGCTCTTAAGATAATTTTTAACAGATATTACTTTAATTCGATATTTTACTGCCAATTTGGATTAATATAATACTGTATCCTTTTTAATAATATTTTGGCAATATTTTTTATTTGAAATAGATCTTCAATAACATGTTTACGATTTGTTAAAGTTGGTTGAAAAATTATTTGGTTGCAGTGAAAACGATAACACTGCACAATGGAAAAGTGTATGTAATGCTGAACAATTATACGTTCTACCGCCATCTTGGTATGAAGGTGGGTATGCGATGGAGCTGCACTCATTCGTCAAGGTGTAAATCTCACCTGGTCATAAGCGAGGAGGGAGTACTCATCAAAGCTGCGGAAACCCATGTCCATGAACCGCCCATGTACAAAATGCTGGCTAACGGGACTTATGTTAAATTGTAACGTACACTGTGATCATGAAGCGTAGAACACGTCAGATGGTATTTGGGTTAATCAGTCTTTATTATCACGACATTATTCCATGAGTTTTCTTTTTGGTGGTAGAAGAAATAACTGACGACACCAGAAACCGAGAGTTTGTCTGTTTTGGCTGGGTGTATATTGGTAGTAGCGTGTTATGTAATCTATAGTCTTCCTCAGTAATTGAGCTATCCAAAATAAAAATAATTTTGCAATTAGAATTAGTAGTTTCTGATATTGGAGCGTTCAAACATACTCTTCTGTGTTATAATATTAGTAAGGATTTCCACCCTGGTACATGAATCATATCTTCGACGAAGGCTTTAGTGATCGCGGTGTAAAATTAAAATCATATGTAATGTAGAAGCTGACTGGCTTTCTAAATGGTGAGTGATGCGAAAACATAATTGTGATCATTATTAAAATCTTGACTATTTTTGAGAGTGCTTAAAACTAGATAAGTTCCTAATGTATCCTAAAATGTTTATATTTATTTTTAAAATTATTATTTTTAATATTTATTTAATTAATATTTATTTTTAAAATATTTTCAAATTTACGGTACTAAAAATCCGTTGTATATTCCACTCTATTACGCTAGTAGACTGATATGTTTGGCTCCTGTCTACTATGATATTTGTGAAGTAGAAAACATAGATATACGAATTTATTAAGTGACGTTATTGCCGTTTTCACGTGACTTACATTTTGAGTATGGCGTATAAATTTAACACGTTAAAATCAAGAAAAGTATTGTGTTTTTCAATATTCCTGTTACGGAAATTATGTTTTGCGTTAAAATTATGCTTTTTTCTCACTACTGTTAATATCCCTATTAAGAACAATTACAATCGATGTTAATTGTATTGATAATATTATGGATGATTTTTGTTGAAAAACATCATAAACAATATTCAAATATATTTTAATCTACTTTCAAAAGATGTCCTTCTGTTGCTATCTGTCATTGTTATTGTTCATTTTCATCGTCACCATAAGCATATGTAGTTTTATTATAATTTTAGTAAAAAGTTTCTGTTTGATACCGCTTTTTATTGATATGGCCCTTATTTTCACATTTGTCTTTCTTTTTACGCTATTTCACGATACGGTGACAAAATTTTGTTTAGTATAAATGATAAGATTTCTCTTCTTCTACTTTTTTATTTTCTGCTACTTTTTTATGTCTGATGGTACGTGATCACCATCGCCCATGGGCATTAGTAACATCAAGGATTTCACCAACGCGTTGCCGGTAATGGAAGCGAGAGAGAGAGGGAAAAACGGAAACTTTTTGATCATATAAACTTTTTAAGTTCACCCAATACAAAACATAATACGCGTATCAGTACAAGTTATGTGTTTCTTTCTCCATTACTCGATGTTAAAGCACCTTTCCCAAACTGTAGTCGAATCAAAAAGTGACGTGCATCAGTGTATTGAAAATAGAACTTTATAATTATATGATTTTGAGTTTGAAATTGTCTGTGTTGTTTAACTCAATATATTTGTTACAGTAAAGCTAATACAGTTGCATAGTGGCAAGGTTTATTTAATGAAAAATGGGTACACATTTTTTAAACGCAATAATACTAAAAGAGGCGCTCGTTGGAACTGCACCCTGACTTCTAAATGTTCATCCTACGTGATCATCGGTGATGATGGAGCTGTTGTTAGCGCTTTTGAACATCATGTTCACAATGCACCAAAATATAAAGTCCTTGCGAATGGGCTGTATGTTAAAGTTTAATTTTAGTAAAGGAATAATTGATACAAATTTGCAATAACTTACGTCGTTTATTTCGTTCTTAATGCAATAGTCGAGTTTGAAACTGGTATAATCTTCGCTTTGTTTAATGGACAAAAGAAGAAAACCGACCTCAATTAAATACGCCGTGATATTGCGATTCCGAAGTCATACCATCAAGTAAACGTGCATTATTAGAGATGACTCAAAAAGTATTCGTCAGATGTCGCTTAAATATGGCACGATAAGCACCAGCTTTGGAATAATAAAAGAATCATTCAAATCGTAACACTTAGTAAAAGGTTACACATATACAAAAATACAGGCGAAGAACTTCATACTTTCTTAAGTCGATTAAAAAGAAATATAATTGTATTTTAAAATTCTGAATTAAACTAAAAAAATGTCCAAAATAGCGTATTACTGCATAGAGTAAAAACATTGCAATATTGGCCGGAGAAAAGATATTTTGGGCTCAGGATTCAAACCGCCGAATTATAATGGTAATTAACATAGCATATAATGAAAAAAATACATATATTATAATGTGATATTATAGAAGTAATCATCAGTTGTTTGAATTGTTCGAGTTGTAGAATCTTGAAACAAGCAAAAATTGATTTCGCAAAAGGCAATAACTTTTTTGGAATTTAATTTTTTTGGAGTGAATAGGATTTAGGAGTGTTTAGGTAACCTCGTAACAAAATGGAAGACGCAGTAATAATGGGGTCTTAGTTTGGAGAAAAAACTTATTAACTCATTCTTTAAAAACATTTTTTTTACATTTCTCTTGTCTAAAAATTGCTGTGTATATTCACTGTCAACTGCTAGAGTTTTGTAAATAGTTTTTGTAAATTGTTTAATAAAATGTTATATTATTATCTTCGTATTTTATTGTAAATTTGTGCAGGATTTTATTGGAAAGTCATTGTCTTCTATAAAAACCGTTGTAAGCGTTGTCACATGGTTTATCGCGTAATTTCTTTTGGTTACTTTATTTTTATTTCAGTTAAGAAAATCATTCTGCACAATGGGAAGCATTTACTCATGTACAATAAGTACACTTTCTATCGCCATCATCTTGTCAAAGGAGGTTCTAGCTGGAGCTGTACACACTCTTCTCGCTGTAGATCCACCATTGTCATCACTAACAGAGGAGATCTTATCAAAACAGTGGAAAATCATGACCACAATCCACCAAATTACAAAGAACTTTCTAACGGACGTTATATCAAAGTATATTGTTAGTAATAATGAAGAGTAAAGATGTAGGTAGAAGTTGAATGTAATGAAGATCGATGTGGAAGTGTACAAAGAGATAAACGATTTTCCTCTAATGACCTAATGTGTTTTATTTCTCTTAGTAATTATATATACGATCGCGATTTATAAGTAGTAAAACAATTGATAGAAGCTTATTAAATAAGCATGATAACGTCGGAGGCGAATAAAAGGGTTATAAAACTTTAGGGAGGTGTATATGGAACATGGCGTATGCCACTTCAAAATATACTATTCTTCCTTATATCCTACATGTCATAATTTAGGTACACATTATATTTGGATTCTGGCATTAAAAAAGCAAATTGAAGTAGAATAAAACGGAGTTCGGATGGATAGTTTCCCGCTAGCTTCTAGGCTGTCAAATATCAACTGTGAGCAAAAAACATGATTTATTTTTTCATTTATCAATTTCAGCGTCCTTCGAAATGATAATGACAGGAAATGGCAAGTCTTGTCTGTTCTACAACGGCAATACGTTTTTCTATCGGTACCGGGTGCAAAGCAGAGGTGGTGATAAGTGGTGTTGTACCAAATTTCCCAGGTGCAAAGCGCACGTTTACATCAACGACGGCTGCATCGTATGCGATATGGCTTCTGTACACACACATCTACCGCGGCAGCGTAAATAGCTTAACGACATCTTCAAACTATCTTGTAAGCATGAAGAGTAAGACCAGAAAAAATTATTGCCATTGTAAAATGTATTTTAGCACGTTTACGTAAGATTACATTTAATATGCACACTTAATATGGTAATTTTTATTCGATTGTTAATTTATTTTACCATCATTGTAAAATATACTTTAAGAAGTTCAAGTTAGACTGTATTTTGAATGCTATCGAAGTTCATATATGAATCTTGTTATAAAGTCAGTACCTGGGCGGGTGACCGCTCGTTAGAGAAAATTCTTGTGCGTTTCTCTGCTTTGGAAGGCTTGCTAAGCCATTGGTTCAGGTTGTTATCATAGATAGCAGTCGTTAAGCCATGTCGAAGGCCTTTGAATGCGATAAAATTTCCCGTACTTTGGATTTGTTGGCCACTAATCTCTCCACGGAGTGGAGTCTGCTCTAGGCCTCCTCTGTAATACCCGTGCCTTGTAATGGGTCATTAATGGATTGAACCCAAATGTTTCAAAAAAATATCGTAGTAGGTATATGTATATTGTCAAATCTGGGTCACTTGTATATATTAATAATAATATAATGATATATGATAATATTATCAATATTGTTATTATAAATACAATAAATAAATAGAACATAAAAAGCTTTTTCTTTGCTGCACTACACATAAAGACATTGCTTTCATCCGATTCGATCTCTGACGAGCAATTTTTTGTTATCCCTGATAATGCGCATTACTTGATACGTAAGACTTCGGAAATCGGAATATTGTATTCGACATATTTCATTGCCAAAGCGATCACGGACTTTTGGACTTGAGATGTTTTATGTTTGGCATGCATCAGCTAGAGAAGGTAGAAGGCAAGTATTCATTATTTTCAAGTTAAGTTTTACATCAAAATGGCTTCTTAAATTATCTTTTAATCTTAAAAACTTTTTCTAGATTTTTGATCTATGTTTTAAAGTTTTGCAACAATATTTTTATTGCCATGAATTCTTTACGTGATTTATAATCGTAGATTTCACCCACATAAGTCCGGTTTATATCTTGAACAATGTTTTTATATTACAGTTAAATCAATAACTCAATTGAATGGGAAAACATATATGATGAAGAATGGCTTCACATTCTACAAGCATGTGAATGTGAAGAAAGGAATACGGTGGAGCTGTACTCAGTCATCGAAGTGTCGTTCACATCTAGTCATGTCCGTGGATGGTCGTACCCTAATAAAGGCACTAGAGAGTCACGAACACGATCCACCTAAGTATCAGGTTCTTGCTAATGGATTGTATCTCAAGATATAACCAGTTTAGGACACTACAGAGGTCTACCGTCTTTAGTATCACAGTGAACGATAGCGCCGTCAGTATATCGCTGTCTGGTCGTGACAGTATCATGGAATTCATAACCATTTCAAAGTACTCCTGTTTCATGAAATGGTCAATTGTTGTATGATTATTTCATTGAAATATTTAATTTTAAAGATTTTGTGAATGGCGTTCCTGCTGATATTTGTTGAGAAATCCCTTCGTTATTACCCATGAAGGCTATTTATAAACACTTTGGCTTAAATCTATCAGGCCATTTCAAGGCTCGCCTCTGTAATACCTACAAGTCGGGCAAGGTTTCGCCAAATTTCGAGTCATAAAAAATTATATTAATGTTTCTCGGATTTTTAATTTTTGAGTGTCACATACATTCTAATGAATATATACTCGCTTAAGAATCATTAAAGTAAAGATTACGTTTAAAAATACAAATAGTTAATGATGAAGACTCGTTTGTATTAAACCACGATTTGGCTAAAATGTTACCTGAAATAATTAATATACGCGTAAAAGTCTTTTCACACTAGCTTTTCCATCGCAATTGTGTGTCGTATGACCAGAAATACCGTTATGATAAAAACAAAAAAGTAAACTCAAAACAAACATTAAATTATGAAATTAACAAGAATTAATAATTAACTGCATTAGCTTATAATATAGGTAAAAAGAGACATATCTTATCCGATAGTAATTATATTTTGTTGGTAATGGATTAGTAATGTTGTTCCTCTATTACCTATTTAAAATTTGTATTGCTTCAATAATAGCATTCATGCAAGATTTTTTTTTAAATATTAGGAGTTTTTATCATATTATATATGTACAATGTTTTCTTAAAATACTAATACTATGTTTTATAATTATGTATAAGCGACGTAAATATACAATAATAAACATAATGTATTATTGTGAGAGGAAAGTATTTTTGATATTTTTATTATACTTTTAGCAATACGGTTTGTTGTTTTATAAGGACATTATGATTTTAAGGTCTGAAACAAGCAGTTGTAATAATATGATTTTAAATTTTTTCATGGATATTTAATTCTTTAAATGTCTATTTCATAATACATTTATATTTTGTTTTCAGCAAATTTTATAACTATGTCCACTGGAAAGACCTGCTTAGAATTCCAAGGGTATACGTTCTTCTTTCGGTACAAACTGCAAGTGGGACAGAAGTGGGTGTGTACCAACTTTCCAAGATGTAAAGCATTCCTACGGGTCAACGATAACTTTTATATATTAGAAGGTCGGACTGATCACAATCATATCTTGAAACATTTACATCGATGTCCTGATGGAAGATACGTCAAATAGTTTTATAGCGTTAATATCATGTTGTGGCTTGATAGTCCCTAATACAGGGTCTCAGGTTGGATATGTTTGTGACAAATGTTTGTTGTGAATTGGCTGGGTCCAAACCAGTGTCTGTGTGAATGTGTTGGCATAGTTTTTATTATCGCACTAAAGAAATAGATGGAGTTTGTAACAACTGCAAAAATATTTCAACCACTTCTGCTTGAGTGAACCGTTAAACGATTCATATTCGGGCTGGGAGCTTGAGACCTAATTTCTTCTGTCGCTAATGGCCATGGTTTCGACACCACTTATTATCACGTGCTTAATCTCATTTGTCGGCTAGTTACATTAAAAAATTCAAGGCATACAAAAAATACATTAAAATTGAGCCAACCGTTTAGATGTTCGATGACATATACATGGACAGAAGTCTTGAGCCAACCGTTTACGAGGTGTTGAGCGATATACATATGTACATATGGACATCAAAAAGGTTACGCTCTTTTGTTACAAATTCCATCTTCAATTTTGTTCCACGTTTGCACAATACGCACGAATCTTGCTTTAACAATGTCATGACGTTAATTATATTGTACGGGTACAATAAATAGTATCGTGTACTGGTGAACCAGCCTCTTTTTTATTGTTAAGACTTGGCCAGGATAAAAGAAATTGTTTGGAAAGCATCTGTTTCATGTCTGAATGGCATAAGAGAATGCCGACATACATATTTTGTTTACAAACTCATGTATATTTATATAAATTTATATTTGCACAAATGTTTTGATATTGGTTGTTGTAGGGATATAAAAAACGAGACGGAATATAGTAAATTGAAGACACGAAACGATGAAGGGATTATGTAACATTTTTTTAACTTTTTTATATGTATTTTAGTAATTAATAAAGATTTTATGAATACGACCGTATAGAACCTTAATATCACCTTAGAATATTTTACATAGCAAGCTATGAAACAACACTATCTAAAAAATAAGTTACAAAACTTTGTTGCCTATTTTCTCCGTATTCACAAATTGTTTCATACACTCTTCATCCACTCATGTCTTCAATTGTATTCCTTATAAAATAACTATGTACATATGTATTTATTAATATTAATGTTGCCACTTACCACAAATTTTCACTTACACCATGGGTTGATAAAACTAATCCTTAAAAATAAGCTCGCCCTTCTTAAAACTAGTTTGTAGGTAGTAAAATAAATAAATATGTTCAACAACTTTTTTAACAATAGATAGATAAAGACGCTTTTCAATATCACATAGAACTCGGACTTTAATAAGTGTTTTATCAAGCTTCAGAACCAACATTCCTTTTGTGTTCGTTAGATAAGTTTATTATGTAATGTTACATCTTATTTTTACTATACTTATGGCACTATACATTTATAATATTTGTCAGTATAGTTGGTAGACAATAAGGACACAATTTCGATTTTGTAAGAACTAATTGAATAGATTTTGGTATGTTTAAAGATCGATTGTTCCTTCGTGATATGAAATGTCTATCAAATAGTAAAATTGTTTCTTGAATAATCTTTCGAATTCTAGAATAGTCAGGTCTATTTTGCAAAAATTTCAGCTTTGCTGTGTGTAAGTGGCCTAATTCACGTAATATAATATTTATAAAATTAAATTATTAACTGTTAAAGTTTAAATAATTGTAATTGTTTTATATATATATTTTTATTTATTACTTTGATTTAAACAGCACCTATAAATCTGTCTACTGGATTACTGAGTAGAGTACTAGAGTTTAAATTTAAATATTAGTTAACCCTAACGGGTTAACTAATTGCTAACTAATTACTAGGTTACATTAACATGTAACCTTGTCAAAGAGAGACCCTGGATTCGATTCCATGAGTACATTTTAAGTAACAAATGTATATATTGTGTCCGGGTCTTCTATGACCATAACATCAATTCTCCATTGAATCGTACTGTATGTAAGCGCTTATTTATTATTGTAATTAAAATATTCATATCCAGAAAAGAACACTTATTTTCAGATTTCTATTTTTGGAAATGTCACCAATGCTTTCAATGTAGATGTAAATGATAAGTTTAAAATAAGTGTTGTTGTAGATGTTACGAAAATAATACGACATGATTTTAAATAAATATTTTTAAATAATGTTTGCCTTGTCTTTTATAAATGAAGAGCTCTTGAGTACTAGAACTGCGTGATGAAAGCTTAGGCTTCCTGAGATGACAAATAATGAGGAGAGATTGATCACTAGAATCATTATGTCGTGCAGAAAAACCTTTGACATAAGAATTTCATGTACATAGAAATGAATGTCTATGTTGTGGAAATGTAAAATGTTTTAAAAGATCAAAATAAAACAAGTGCATATGTGTAGGAATACTTGTTTTGTATTAAACTAATTTTGTTTCATTCTTTCCTTTTTTTATTTCTTTCTAATTAACCTTTGTCTAATCTCATCTAATGTCTATCTAATTGGTCTTCTTTCCATTTCATTTAAAGATTTCTCGTTGTGTTTGTCGTTTCCTCAGCTCAACTGATCACTATGATTAACGGCAAGACCGTCGTATTGTACGACGGTTATACCTTCTACAAACGGTATCGGATGAAGAACTTCAACAAATGGAACTGCACCAGTTTCCCCAAGTGCAGAGCGTTTCTCAACATCGACGACAATATGGTTATCTGTGGTGCTGGACTCAACCATTGCCATCCTAGAAAAAATCTTTTCAAAACTTCTTCTGGATTATACACACGAGTCTGAATGACTTTTTCCTTACAGTAATGTTTATCGATGGCTTTGTTTCAATTGTGCATAAAATCTTATTACCTGTAGCATATTTCTTTCACAGTTCATGCTTCAAGTAATTTATGACTATTAAAAAGCAATATGGTTGATAATTTAAATAAAGGGAACAAAATCTTACAGTATTTTATTTTTGGCTATTTGTCAATCATTCAAAAAGATAATTTGCGTTTTTGTTCAGGTGAACTTGGATGATTTGCTCCTCTTTAATCTTAACAAACTTATATATTAATCTCCCTTCTCAATTAAAGTAATCTAAAGATTTCGTGAAGCGTATTACAAATTAAAGTTTTGGATGGTATACCTCAATGCTTAGTTTGAGTTTATTTAAGAAATATACAATGCAATCATCAAAGATTCATTCGTTTTGTTACCTTTCATCCTGAAAAAACTCCCGTAAGACATTTTCGATAAAATTATACGAATTTGATAAATGATGGATCACAAAAGTTTTCAATGTGTTTTAGTGACATTCATAACCATGTTAAATGGAAAGATACGAGCAGTTCACGAGGATTATACTTATTATAAATACTATAGTTCAAAGAAGGGAGACCGTTGGACTTGCACACTAAATCCTAAATGTAAAGCGTCTCTAATTCTGGATATTGATGGACGAATACAATTAAAGAATGGCAACCACACTCATACAGCGAGGTCTTTACATATGTTAGAAAATGGAACTTATATCACACTGTAAAAAAAATGTATCATTAAAAATTTAAATCTGATTGCACTAGCTTATTTTAACTTATCTTAATGTGGTCATAATCATACTATGATTTATTAAATTGTTTTGTTTAATAATTTGACGTTTTTGCTGTTATAATACTATTCTTTTATTGTTACGTATTTTTCAAGCGATATTTGTTATAGTCTAAACATAATTTGATTTTATTACACTAATCCATTTCTTAGAATTGGAAAATCTATTGCTCCTCAAACACTAAAAATGTTAATTTTTCTGTCTTTATCAAGTTAATAGTTATAAATGGAATGTTGTGAAAATTACATTTACGTTACATAACAAATAAAACTATCATAAGAATAAATTTTTCTTTTTGGATATGCGATAACCACACTCCACGCTATCCTTCTTACTTTTCTTTCTTTGTAATGCTTTTATGTTTTTTTTCTTGATGTCTCTTATTCTTTTCTCTTTTCCCTCGTTTAATCCGATCTTCTACTGTCAATTTTACTGTAAAATGTTTAGAAATAGCTGGTTTGTTACAGTGGAGATCGTCACTATGAGCAACGGCAAACAACGCGTCCTACACAATGGGTATTTGTATTACAGCAAAAACAGAAGTTACAGATGGGACTGCGTCTCGTATCCCAGATGTAGGTCGTTTCTAATGTTAGACGATAACCTCAGAATTATTCAGAGTTCACAGGAACACAAGCATCCCAAACGACGACTTTTCTATGGCACCGGTGGAACCGTTATTAAACTGTGATTCCGCGTTAACGTTTAGTTCACAAAGTAACGTTTTAAAGGTTATCTTTTCAGTTACAGTTTACGAATTTTGATTGTTGAAATTTCTGTTATCTGTTTAAAATAGTTCTTGGTTGGATGTGTCAATGGAAAATGTTTTAAGTTTGGAACTGACTATTAACATTTTTATTTGGACTTAGATTCGAGTGATTTTTCACAAATGTCATAAATTTATTTAAGAAATAAAATTTGTCATTTAATAAGAATCAAAATCGCCATGTTACTAATGTGATATTATTTTATAATCTGATTATTGATAGGTATACTGGTACTTTATAATGTGATAATTATGTTGTTAATATCACTAATAAGGTGCGTTATGGCACATATGATTTCCAAATTTTAGAAAATCAGTCCGTCATTACTTTATTTTGTTATTGAAATTTATAATATTAAAAGTCCATCTATTACTCACTAGATATTTTATTTTATCAAATCTTATTGATTCTTGTTAAAAAAATTGTTCTAGCGTGATATTTGATAATCTGTGGCTCAGTGTGATATTTATATAAAAAATGGTCTCAATAGCAATGAAAGTATGTCAATATAAGATTATGAACTTCTATAAAAAAAAACTACAATCAACGAAAATCTATGTGCTATTTCAGACCATAATCTATTGTTGTGTCAAATTTCATATAGGTCCGTTCAGCCGTTCAGAAGTAATTAAGCAACGAAGATACATCTTTTCGCATTCATATTAAAATTACGAAGATTTTGACATTTGACATTTGTCTTTTTTTTTATTGTTTTTTTTTTAATTTAGCACTTAAATTAAGATCAAAGTTAGTTAACTACGTCAAAAGGTCTGTTCTAAATTTAAAATTCCCTTTCCAGGCAGATTAATATTTTGCGCCAACGGGAAGGTGCGTCTGATGTACCAGGACTACACGTATTACAAGCACTACTCCGCTAAATCGAATGTCCGATGGAACTGCACGAACTATCCAAAGTGCAAGGCGTTTGTGTACATGAATGACCAACTGAAGCCGCAACGAGCCAATAATGAACACAACCACAGCGCAAGGGCGATGATGCTTACGCGCGAGGGGTATTACATTAAGGTTTAGTATGTTGTAATTTTTAACCGATTTAAAAAAAAAGGAGCTGGTTCTAAATTCGTCTGTATTTTTTATGTGTGTAGGTCTATAACTGTTTACTGGGTAGACCGATTTCGTTGATTCGACGCCAGTTCTATAATTGAGACACCTGCAAAAGCACCTACTTAGCTTAGCTAGCCTTAGGTTTTACCTAGCTAGGAGGGTTTCATGAGAATATGATTAAAATAATAATAATGAACAAAAATATAAATTTTGTGACAAATGTTTCATATTCAGACCCAGAATTATTATATTTATGTCAAAATTATTTGAAACAATACCACCAAAGTAACGGGCAACATTTGTTTTTATTTGACATTAGCTTCTGTCAAATTAATCTACAGATTAAAAAACACTGATTTAATTTAATTTATTTGTGCACTTGTCTGATAAATATTAGATACTTTTTCACTTTCAGGTACCAAGCAAAATCAAATGAAGAATATGGTGTTATTATAAGAACGAAAAGTTTTCGTTTTAAAATTAATTTTATTTCTTATAAACACGTTCCTGTAAACGCTTTTGATGTGTCGATAACAACCAAACGCTGCATTGATACGGTATTTGTTACAAATAATGTACAACCCGCTTTGGACAATATGTTTTTTACAGAGCATTTTAAGTAATAACATTTCAAAAACCTTACGTTCCTCAATGACACACTACTTACTACTACTAGTACCTGGTACGAACACACAACGCACAAATGCACACACAAACACATATTTTAAATTAACGATTAAGTGATAACATGTTTTTGTAAGTGGTTTTATATTCTCGGAATATTTTTATAATTTTAATACGTTGTGAGAAAACGTTTATGCCCCTTTTTAGATTTATGCATGCATGTAGAAATAAGGGATTTTGCATAGTCAAAGTTATTACAGTAAGACAGTTAATTGTTAAGAAGTTTCCAGTTGCTTATGTTGCAGGCTTCCGCCTTAAGGCAAATGGAAATTATTGTTTAGTTTATTTAATAATGGTGATGGTTGTATCATAAATGTTAAAATTTTTAGATATTTACTTATACCAAATAAAGATTTATTACTGTTATGTTAATAAAAACAGAATGATAATATAGCGCGTTAAATATTTTAAATATATAATTGTTTACGACATAGTTACCTGTTTCCGTTATTAGCGGAGAATACAAGCTTTAAATGGCACATGAGTCATTAATTTTGTCACAAAAAAGTAAGAACTTGTCACTTAAATACCTTTGTAAGTTTAAGAGAAATAAATGATTTTATATCTTTTTATATTTGTTTTTTTTAAATGATAATATTTATATTGTAACTAAGTGATCCCGCTTGCTGAGGAAACAGGGGTTTTTATCGGAGCGGCCATATTGGTGTGACAAATAAATGTATGTTTTCCGGTATTGAGAGTCTATGTTTTGTATGTATGCCAGTACATACTAATATAGGTATGTGACTTTGTGAGTGTTTTGATTTTCTTATTATTAATACACAGTAAATAAAGACTACACAGTTGTGGTTAATTTTGTTTCATTTTAACAAAATGTAAGTTTTACGTTTAGTATGTTTTATGATTACATGAGCTGCCTTTTTACAAAATAAGGTCTAAACCACGATTATCAAGTATAGGTTTATCTTTCATACTATACTTTAAGCCAAGGT